>JAZHYW010037011.1:0-25254 GCA_037355805.1 Ixodes ricinus
GTCGACGAAGTAGTGGAACTCGGCACTGCATGAAAATGGAATCAGAGCTCGCTTGGATTACACCCATTCGTCCTCGTGAGAACCCCAGTTGAAACACGAACCTCAAGCGGTCGTAAGGACCTGTCCAGGATTAGCTGAAGAGTAGCAGTACGGCTGGTCCCGTCCACATCTTTCTGGCAGCGTCACCCTCCCGACGTAAGGATCATTTAAGAAGCCTACGACCACGATCTACTGTAATCGACAGTGACAGTCAGTCGTGACCAAGTTACTTTCAAAAAGGTAATTATAGATAGCTTGTCAAAATGTATTAAAGTTACAGTTACAGTAACTTAATTTAAAAGTAACGCGTTACAGTTGCAGTTACTTCGTCATAGTAACTTAGTCACTCTAAGATACCTTCGTTTCCGTTTTCCATTTCACAAGGAAGATACTAATGACAACTCACAATGACGTCGATTTATATTTATTCAGAACTCTCAGAAAGTTATCATTTCACTTTTGGAGAATATAATAATATTGTCGACTATATTGAATGAAAGGGCTTGCAGCTCCGACATAGGATGAACTAAATAATACATTATTTAGTTGATGATGCAACGCAGCAGCAACTGCCTTTTTAAATATCGCTTAACTTTCCCTTTTTGATGCACATCTCGGCCCTTGCTAAAGAGGCGCTCGACGAGTGCGCTGGACGGCAGTGCAGTATTCAAGAGTAAAAAGAACTTGGCTAATGTTGGAGACGTCGTTGAGGCTGGAGAGCGCTGTCGACGCTTCAGCCTTTCATCGTTCCGTCTCCATGCCTAGCGGTATAGTGTCCAGAAATGAAAATCTAAACTCACTCCGAGGTACTTGCGAGGTTTGAGGAGAGGATCTGAGCTGCGTAAGCCTTTTTGCAGTGTTTGCAGTGAGCAGAGAAGAAATTATCGCCACAATATCTCTACAAAGTCAAAGTACAGTTCATAGCCGGGCGACGTAACACCTGCCGTTCGTCACTCATGACAGCGTCTTGTATGAGCAAGGTAAAGAAAGGAGTGGAAAAAATAAAGCAAAGACGTCTCGGAATGCGTTTCGCTTTACTTCTGTAATTTTTCCTATGCAACGCAGAACAAGAGACTGGACCGTGGATCACGGGCTCACGGCCCCCGGGAGAGTGCAAGTCGACCAGTAAAAACATCATCTGTGGCCCCGGTCAGACAGTTTCCATGCTGGCAGTGACTCGTTTTCGCAAAGAAAGCTAGCCGCGACTGCTGCGCCACCGACGACAGAGCCTCTCGATTCGTGGTTAAACAGTTCACCGCTAGGCGTCTACGCGTCGCATCTTTACGCGAGGTGGCTCCGTCCCTTGACTGAAGGGGCGGGGGGAAGGGGGGGGGGGGGAGTTCATTGAGGCCGGAAAGGGTGAAGACGGCGTGAGAGAGGCACCGCACAAATAGGTTGGAATAAAGAAAATGCTATATGCGCTTAACACAGCCCCGTTTTTTTTTTTTTGACGTTACGTTACACTACGTTACGAAAGCTTACGTTCAAGCACAACGGGACATCCGTGCTTCATATTAAGTGAGGCTACCAGTTCAGGGACTTATGCCGAACGTAAGAAAACGTAAGAAAACGGTGCTGTGCCTATACCACCCTTCATGGTATTTGCGACAGTTTACGTGCGAGAGCCATCGCTACGCCAAGTACTCCGCAGATGGAAGCCGCCTTCGGAGATGACGATCGCTTTACGGCATACGTGTTTGGTATTGCTTAATAGCATCCTACGGCTCGTACAAGTACTTCTAGTTGTCTTCATAGGGCTTATATAACTGTAAGAAAAATTAAATTGTGTCTTAACGTCGGGGTCACCGTTAATCAAGTAGTTAACAATCCATTTTTTGTCAAAGCATAAAATTCCGATCAGAACTTCATGCTTTAAGCAAGATAACAATGGGAACCGAAACTGTTCAAAAGCGAGAGCAGACGCTCTGGAAGCGGTGGCGCTGGGAGCGTTACGCTCGATTTTCTCCGCAGCGCGTGCCACTGGGATCGATCACGTGACCGATCGCTCACGGAGGCCGACCGCTCGACGACCGCTGGCGCGGAGCGCCTCGGCATTTGCCAGGGGAAGGGGCTGTAAGACACTAGATCACACCAAGACACCAGAACACGTTAAGAACCGTGTCTGAATTTCCGCTCTGGTGTAAACACCAGAAGCACACCAGACCCGGGCTGGTGGATTTTTCAATAGGGAGTATACATAAAAACCATCAAAAATGCGTTACACTCATACCATAAAAATTTACAGCAATTATATCAGTCGTAGGTAAAGATACATGAGTTGCTTTGCCATTGTGACGGCCATTCGTTTAAGACATATCGTTTCATTATGTCATGGGTACATTAGTAGGGTGGTACTCAACGTATTTTATCTACAATGTTTACATAAGAAAACGAAAAAGTTGAAGACATCACTCGATGGAGTCGTCGGATAGTCCAGTTGCTGAACCTTGTGTCTCGTGTCGTTCTAGTTTGTGCTTCTTCGTGCCGACCGACTTCGTCGTTGTCGCCGCGGTAGCACAACTGTCACGTCACACCTACTTGTACTACGTTCATTCGTTTTTAATGCGTTAGCATTAGAACGCTCGTTTTGACGAAAGCCCGGCGGGGTCTTGCGTTTGTCAGCTGTCGAGTGCGACGCTCCCATTGGCACGAAGCGCTGACGTCAGCACGTGTTAACCACTCCTCTCTTCCTGTCGCTGACGAACTGACATACCACGACAGACACGGCCGGGTTTTCGTCAAAACGAGCCCTTTCGTTTTCGACAAAGTCACGCGCACAGCTGGCGTGGAGCCAGATAGGAGGAGGCCACGCGCAGCAGCTCCTGGATAACAGAGCCTTAAGCCTGGTTCAGACAGTTCCGTTTGACTGCGTTTGACTGCGTTGCGGCAGCGAGAGAACCAGGACATCCCTGCTGCTTATATCGCGTGCCAAGATGATTCCTTGAATTGGATTCCACGCTTCATACGAAGCACAGATGTGCCGGTGACTCGCTTTCGGTTCTCGACGCAACGCAGTCAAACGCACTCAAACGTAAGCGTCTCGAACCGGCCTTTAGTGCTGAATGAGATGGCGTAATCAGAGAAGGCCAACGCTGGACACACACTGGAAACGAGTGCCGCGTCAGCGCTCGGCTTCGAGTCAAGTTTGAGCCTAATGTTGACGCAATCGTTGTGTCCAATTTGTGCCCTGCGTTGGCCTTCTCTGATTACGCCATCTCATTCAGCACTACGGCTTTGTTATCTAGGAGGTGTTGTGCTGCGGCGCGGTAGAATGCTGGCGTGCTCAGTTGCCGCTGTGCTGTCGCCGGTTGTTCTTCGCTCTGGGTTTCCGTAGTACCGGTGCGTGGGCTGTGATGTGTGTGTAGATAAAACAATGGATTTGGTTCACTCGACGAGTGATTTGGATGTGGTTCTGTCTATGATTTATATGGATGACCATTTCCGGGGGCGTTGACGTACTCCGAAAACAAAGTACAAAAGAGAGTGAAAAAATATATTACGGGAAGATCTTTTGGTGGATACTTAGGGAATCCGTTAGCATGACCCTCGAAAAACGCCAGATGCGTCCATCTTTGGGAAACGTTAACACTGAACCCGTAACGAGGCCAAAAAGAGGCAACAAAGAACAGAACAAGCAAAAGAAAGCCAAAAGAAAAAGGTGAAGGAGTCAGCGTTAGCGTTCCGCAAAGAGGGACGTGTGTGGAGTTTCCAAGGGTCACGCTGACGCATTCCCTAAGAATTGACCAATGGGTCTTCATTTTACTTTTATTAGACACATTAGGTATGGTCCCATTGATGGTATCAGCAATTCGCTGGTTCAAACAACATTCTGCGGACGTGGGTGGTTATTGCAGTTGGCTCCGGTATCGTTCGTATCCAGAGGTCTTCGAAAGTGGATCTAAAGAGACCAAGATCAAACAAAACCAGCGACTACGTTCGTCCGCCCCCGAAAGAAAAAACGGTGCTGAACAATACAGGGATAAAACTTCGGAAGGCCGGAGCGTGATTTGGGCACAGCGCAGACCGGTAGCTTCTTGACAGAGACGCTGAGATACCGCTCTCTTCTCTTGCGAGCGTTATCATCGTAAAGCTCGAATCCCAATGTCCACGAAACAAATCGAATCCGGGACTCCGGTGCGGGCGAAGGTGAGACAAAAGTAAAAATGTGCAGAAGTAAAAACAAGAGGCAACAAAACTTGTATCTTCTGAAGGAGAGAACGAAAATAAGAGACACGGAAGAGGCGAAATGAAACGTTGGGGCGGTTTGAAAAGGTGAGATTTCATTTTGTTTTTACCTCTTCCAAAGAAGTTGCCGAATGATGACGAGACAATGCTGCCTTCAAAATCTACTGATCCTCTTTTGCGCGCCTCCCATGTTTTATTTACAATTGAGCATGTACCATTTTCTTTCTTCTTTTTTTAATCCCTGAGTTTTTTGCTGCGGTTGTGATAGTTTTTTTTTCCCGTTCATTTTTTTCTGTTCTTCGCCTTATTCCTTCTTGGAATCGATGTAACGTATTTTCGGTTCACGAAGATACGGCACAAATATTCTGTACAAAGCGTGTTTTGTTCAGTTGTTTCCCGATAAATTCCGAATAGAGATGAACCAGCATATGCACTCGATTCACACTTTGGAGACGGCGCCCACGTCGGATATTTCAAGGGAGCATGTTAATAACTAGAAACCTGCCGCCAGGAATAACCACGCCACTCATGATAATGATCTTTTTTAGTGTAGTCATGAATTGCCTCGGAAGCGACCACGGCAGTGAAGCTTGGCAAGTCGTGCTTGTCTTTAGAGCGCACAATTGAGTTTCCATTTACACTGAAAATGCCTGCCCAATTTCTGGCTTCCCTATGCTGGGGCACCGTTGCGCCTGGTTCACATAATCACCGTCAGGGGCGCCACCTCCCTATACAATGACGATGAAGATTTCTTCGCACTGGTACTACCGCAACATACGTAATTCCAATACTCCGGAACGCCTATTTCATTGCGGGTGAGCAGCAACATATTGTTGTGGAACATGAACGCTCGCACCGCAACGAGTGTTGTACAAGACGAAGGCCCCCACCGCAGAGTGTCGTGCAAACAGTGGGTTTGTGAAGGAATTGACGCATTTATATTCTGTTTCACCTTATGATGTACCGCAAGAAAGGCTACAAGCGCGAGCTCCTTGCTCTAGGGCACATCTCGGCGGCACAAGCTCTCATGCTGTTAAGAGCAGCTCCCAACGCTATGAGCTCGAGCTTCTAGCCTTCTCTGCGGTACAAAGTATTCACTGGACGCCATATTTGTGGGTGCTGTTTAGAGCGCATGCTCAGAATGAGCTCGCATTACTAAGCTGCTGAGACAGGCAGTCTTGATGGTGCAGAATGCACGCTGCAAAAGAACTGTGGAAGCTCGCCGTCAGCACGCGCTTGGCAGTCACGCACACAGCTATGGCCGCCAGTGAATACTTCCTATAGACCTTTTCTGCTTACTCTCTCTCCCGACCGCCAAGTAGGCATGTCCGGTATGGGCGACGAGAAAATATCAAAACGTTTCAACCCGTAAGTAGTAAAAAATACAGGGGAGGCAATGACGAGAAGGTGTGACGGTTCCGTTTATGTCCTAAATATCTTCTATTGGCGTGGCGACGGCAAAACAATGTTTTCGCCCATACTGGAAGTGACGACAATTCAAGATGGCGACAGAGCCTGATGAAACCTGGCATTCAAATAGAACGATCTCACCAAGCGTTCCGCGCATGCGTGACGCCTTCGTAACAGTAGTTCATAGGAGGCAGACGCCAGTTCACGAGACAGCTCATGCCGCCTCGTGTTCTGCTCGCGCAGACCTCAAGCGGGGTTCTCGCGCGTGCAAAAAGACTACAGCTCTCACAATGCATGGCGGCAGCGGTGGCGTACTCAAAAGTAAATAAATGTAGGAAACGGTAGGTCTTACCCAACACGAATTACAAGCCAGGAGGACGAGCAGGTGGTAAACTTTCACAATCTCGAAACAGCGAACACAGAAGGTATTATTGCTAAGGTCAAAGACCATGCGAAGAGCAGGTGAACAGCAATTGCCACGGCCAGAGTCATCTGGGGTAACAATTGCTACAGAGTCCCCTAAGCAGTGTGGACGATGTTAGCTGTGTCAGGGTTCACGTTTCGTAATGACGTGCTGTGACTGTTGTCAGGCATTCGTCATTACCTCGAGCTGCGAGAGAGTCCTGGGCAGGTCAGCAACTCAAACAGCACAGAAAGGTGCTGTGGAAAGGTACATGGTCTGATCCAGCTTTGACGAGAGGGTGGCCCGAACCAAGCTGGGCATCTGAGGCTTCACTCAAACGAGCTTTAAGGTAGGCCTATCTTGACAGTCATTTCTTAATGTCCATTGCAAAAGGTGCCTACTCCATACTTTGGAGTAGCAGCAGGTAGAATTTGGGACGCAGTCTTTTCTCAAATTTGGCTTTAGTCACTTTTCATGGTTCCGGGTGTTCCTTGGGGTCACGGGACATGAAATCCCGGCACCTCCTTTTGCGAGTCTCCATAAAACAAAACAAAAAAGCACGCAATAAAAATGTAAAAAGTCTGATAATTATTTACAGCTACCACGTCAAATGCCCAAAATAGCACCAAGAATGCAAGAACGCACGAGAGAGGCTTAGTCACTTCGTTCCACTGATGTCTACTATAGGGGGCTGGATGGCGCATTGAGCAGACAGGTATGAAGCCACCGGAAGTAAGCGGCTTGTCCCGGAAGTGAGAGCTTGACAGGCGTTTCAACTCTTCCGAGTGCTGTTTCAAACGAGCGTTCAGGGCGCTAGGTTTTTTCTTGTCATCCCAAGAGAGCCTGCTTGCTGCGGAGTAACAGTGCATGCGGACCCGAGAAGTCTCCTGGGAAGCCATTCGATGCGAAAATTTTGAGATTCTAGTTTATCAAGTGTGCGTATGTCCCACGTTCCAATGCCTTATTCTTGGGATTTTATCCAGAACGGGGGTATTAAAACCCAGTCAAAGACACAAAAAAGCATGAACCAAAATATCGACTGAATGAACTAGGCAGCCCAGCGCACGCCCGATTTCCGGGACACGCATCGAACTTCCGGTGACTTCACTTGCGCCGGGTTCGGAGAGAAGCTAAGCGCCATCCAGACCCTTATAGTAGAGATCAGTGCTTCGTTCACGTCATTTACGTTTCTGTCTTGTGTGGGGAAGCGGTACACTCTCGTGGTGATAGCCGGCAACTGGCGATTGAGCAGGCCCACAACAGGCCTTATCAGTATAAAGGAGGCTATGGTACCATCTAGGCAACGCACATACTGGAGTACGCTTATCTTCACCCGAACAACAACAGTTGCAGCACGACTGGTGAGCTAGGTATAGTCAAGCCAGGGGACCAGTAAGTAGAACTATTACATTTTCAAAAGCACAGTTATTATATTTTTTTATTAGTATGCATTCGTATTCATGACGCATAAATCACTGTGGTCCACCGAGGACTTGAGCGAAGAATGAAAACCCCACACAACAAAATGCAGTCTTCGACGCTGACCATGGTGGTACCAAGTGAAACGCTATTATCGCTGTCACTTGACAGATGTTTACTTTTCGGTGGAGCGTTTTTCCGTCCCCGTGTACCGTCGAGCCAACACCACCTAGAATAGTCGAAACAGGTGCACTGTCATTCTGACGTCATCGCAGTGAGATGGAGCGCAGACACTGATTGGACACGGCCGTTGCGTCAGCATTCGGCTGAAAGTCGTGTCCAATCGATCTGTCGGAGGACACTCGGCGAAGCTCTCGGGCCCAATTGCTGAGCAGTCGCCTTCCGAGTGTGATCAGGTTGCGTGGTGGTGAAGGACCTTGTTCACAGGCTTTCATTACTCTGTACTCCTTTTCACTTTAAGTTCTACCGCAGACGACGCTACGAATCGATAGAGCCAATCAAGCAGCAGCAAAAGTGCACCGTCATGGCGCGAGTCGTGTGTGCGAGTTTAGTGAAACGGAGTGTAGGTGATGTTGACCGAGCCCTTCCATAGATGGCAGTTACTGGATACCTGAGTGCTTCACAGAAACGTTGGCACGCATGCATTGTCAGGGTATACTGCCTTCCCAATTGAAGTATTGCCGTCATCGACTCATCTAATTCTACAGATTAGATATAAAATACGGGTTGCCAAACGTAGTTACGGAGCATCAAAGTACACATCGCGACACTGTTAGCGCAAACACGACATCGGCGCATTTTCGGATTTTACTTTTAAATAGTATTAGCGAGCACGAAATTTTATTGCTTATATTATAGAACTAAATGTGCTCTTTCCGTAGCAATAATAACTTGGATGATATTCCTTGGTTTTTAAAGAGAAAAACTGGAAAAACCGGCGATCGCTTGTTCGCGCTAACAGTGTCGCGCTTTGTACATCCAGGGACATTTTTAGAAAAGCAGTGCCGTCGCTTCATGACAAGCTCTGAAGTTAGGCAGCGCCAAAACGCAGCATATTTTTTACAGCATTGAGACTAGGAGAAAACTAATATTACGTTATAATTTTTTTAACCTTTATTTTCTGAATATAAATTCAGGCATAGAAAGGGTATGTACAACTAAAATTTCAAACCATCGAGTAAGTAAAGGTGACAACTGTCTCACTTCGTACATATCTTGCATCACAACTTTTACTAAACACCAGCTTGGATGTCCCTTACGCCCAAAAAACGTGACAACGCAACGTGGTCCTCGTAGACACGCCTATACCAACACGATGATTAATCGTCGCGGAGACAGCCACGTACCGTCCTGAATCTCTAATTTGGATCAAGTTCCGCTTCCGACACACCAAGCAACTTGCAGGCCAAGGGCGGGTCACCTCGTCCTTCTTCCTCACTCTTCGCTCACGCCAGATTCATTTTACGGGCAATTTACAGAAACCTCCGCATCGTCTTGCTCGGGAAACACTGCGACTGACATGGCCATTAATCAACGTCGACGTGCCACGCGAGGAATCGGCGGCAGAGTCGACGAAACGTCAGCTCCACTCGCCTAACAAACGAGAAATGGAGGCGGACTGCATCCGTCTCAGGCACATAGCGTCGCTTTGCAACTAGCAAGTCAAACTGGCCCAACGTGTGTGTGTGTGCGTGTGTGCGTGCGTGTGTGTGTGTGTGTGTGTGTGTGTGCGTGTGTGTGTGTGTGTGTGTGTGTGTGTGTGTGTGTGTGTGTGTGTGTGTGTGTGTGTGTGTGTGTGTGTGTGTGTGTGTGTGCGTGTGTGTGTGTGTGTGTGTGTGTGTGTGTGTGTGTGTGTGTGTGTGTGTGTGTGTGTGTGTGTGTGTGTGTGTGTGTGTGTGTGTGTGTGTGTGTGTGTGTGTGCGTGTGTGTGTGTGTGTGTCAGGCTTTGGTCTTTTTCGTCTGACTTCTCTTTGTCCCGGCTTAGGTGCATTCCTTTTCCTTGTGTCAACCTAGAGGAAGCATTGGGTCTCGAGATCTGTTGTTAACACTGCCACTGGAATGATTCTTTTCGAAAGCGTCGGATCCTTTAACGCACAAATGCGAAAATCTGCGGCTGTCGTTTTTTCTCTTTTTTGTAAGAGTTTGTTTTCTTTGCATGTGAAGCGTTCAACTTGAATTATGAATAGAAGCTTTAAGACGGCAAGTGATAGCTTCTTTTATTCTGTCTTAGGCGCGAGTTTTGCAGTGTTGATACTGGTATGGCGTTGCGTAAACTTCAAGTGTGCACGCCGTTGCGAAAAAAAAACTTTTTGTTTGCAGGACAAGTAAGACTTTTCTGCAGTTTTTGTCTGGTCTGTGATGAAATTCACGCTATATATACTTTAGTTGGACTCAAAGTGGCTGTCGTAACACGTTAGTCAGTTCTCTGGTTCTTTAATGTAAGTGGCCAGTGTTTTTTTAATAATTTTAAGGTGTTCACTGCTGCAAAACTCGTGAATAGATTTCAATTCCGCCTTCTAACTTGTCACCATTTTCTGGGGCCAGAAAGCGATGAAGCAGTATCTAAGGTTTTTTTTTTTAAACAGTCCTATCCAAAGCTGCAATATTGCGCTCATTTGGAATCGAATTGCTCACACATTGCATACAAAACGGGCTTTTTCTTTTTCTGCTCCTCATTGAGATGCGAAAGAAGAGCAGAAAAATATTTGCAGAGAAACTCAAGACGGTTTTCCAAATCACCCGTAAATAGACTTATTTCTTTTTTCTTCTGAGCAGCCTGATGATACCGCATTAAGAAAAAATATATTGTGTAACTCTCCAGGCTACACTCCTCCCCGCTACACCAGCTCACGTATACAGACGCGTAAACACTTAAGTTTTGTTTGTTTTGTATGAGTGCTCCTCGAGGAAAGTAAGCGCTTACAGAAAGTGTGTTTCACCCGGGAGAAAAAAGCAAATGCAAATATTTAAACAAAGCAGGCAAGATATATTGGCAGTTACCTCATAATCAGATACCACTGCTTTAAGTGAATCCATGAGCTGCCTAAATATTAACTATCATATTTATTTAAACATTTGAAACACGCAAGGATAATCCCCAATTGATTAGGTATTGTATTCATTATTTCCATACCTATTAAAACTTTGAAATGCAATATCTCGGGGGAACTCCCATGACGACGAGAACGCAAGAATTCCACTAACGTTTGAGCTTCCGTTCACTAATGACATCCCGTTCAAAACACAGAAAATATACCTAGTCAAAAAATAAGGAAAACGAACCTCATGCGGGTTAGAACTCTCTTTGTTTCACTGCCCCTTTCCTACTCTCTACTGATTCCTTATTTCTTACTGGGTTCTTAAAGTAGCTATTCAATCCCATACTAAGAAATCATCACATCGTTAGTTGATGTCACTAACAACCACCTACCCACTCGCATAAGAAAAAATCAAAAGTAAAATCGCGTGTTTTTGTTTGTTTTTTTGCTGCGTATACAACGGCTTTGTCGCAACAGACGTAAGGACAGGATCGATAAAGGACGAAAAAACGATAACAAGGCAGTACCCCTAAAGCCGTCCGTCAATACACCACGAACTACCAGACACAAACGCGTGTACGTGTCAAAAAGAGAGGGTAGATATTCTTTCCGTTCGATCCCGCAGCACTACAACGTAGGCTGTTATGCCGCCAAGGTTTGCCTGAAAAGCGTATCCTGGCTGTAGAAGGAGAGGAAAGCCGACTCCAGAACACGAACTGCTCAGGGAGTCGTATCGCGACATAGGGAAGAAGAAGGCGGTGGGGGCGAGAGTGAGGGATGAAGAGAGAAAAAAAAACGGGAGACGAGAATTCTTCGATCCTCGATTTATCGAACGGTCGGGGCTAAGGAAAGCAGCCCCGGTTGGGTACGTATGCAAGTCGTGTTGCGTGCAGCTCGGCGTTTTCGGGGCACCAGATTGCCGATGGAGGAAACAAAACGCATGCCTGTGAAAGCGCGTGATCGCCTTAGATAGCAAGAATACGTTTAATTATTTTTTATCGATGTCTTTTTTTATATTAGGTTTAGAATTATTTAAAGAATGCAATAGTCAAGGTAGCGACTGCATTCTCTCTTCTGTGTGCCGGCTCGTTGACAAATGAGCGTAGTTTCCCGGAGTTTCGTGTCTGATATTGTTTTTGTGTTGTTGGATGAAACAAGACAAAAAGCACCTAAAAAGATTCCGATAGAAACTTTGAGCAAGGTCCACAATATCTCGTAAACGTTTTTGTTGGTCCTCGATGGAACGAGCGTGCGTGTGCATCTGTTTTGGGTGGCAACATACTTTAAAAAGAAATGGTTTTATTTTTTTTTTTTGGGGGGGGGAGGTGAATTGCATAAAGTTTTAAAGGGTTTTTGTTTCTTGTTCTTCAACTTACCCTATAAGAAACTAAAGAAAATTCTACCTATGACTTTACGATAATATTTGCCTGATTCCTCTATCCACACCATCATCAAATATAGTTAGGCTTGTGCCCGGTAATTGTTTGCCCGCCTTGCTTGTTTCCCCGAGTGACTGCCGACAATACTTGGAAATCCCAAAGTTCACGGCTATGTCCAGACTTGTGCCCGTTACTTGAAAAATGTAATGGATTACAATTACAAATTACCGAGCCTCCAATGTAATGGATTACCGTTACAAATTATACTTTCGCTGAAAAGTAAACTAGTAATTTCCTCGCTACGTTACAATTTACTTTCCTGTTACTTTTCCCGTATACTTTTCAAGAAAACAATAGAAACAATTTTGATGTTTTAAAAAATGTTCTACAACACTAGTTTCCTTATATTATGCGCAAGAATAGAAAAACACGATGAAAGGCGACGGAAAGAGGCAGAGCTCACTCGGCGTGGACTTTTTGATCTTTGTTTTTCGCATATTTGTATATGCCTTGCACGTTTTTCTAGTGGTTCTAGTGACCGGTCATACAAAAGATCGTGTTTTATTTTCGCTAATTTTCCTCTTAGAGATTTTTTTTAACCTGCTATATTTATGCTGCTGAATTGCCTGCTCATATATTGCTCCAGCTTCTGTATTACCGTATGTCTACTCGAGTAATGGCCGCACTATTTGTGAACAAGTGCCCGTTGCGTCTGCTTTCCCGCAGAACTACATATACAGCCAATCATCGCGTTGCGCATAAATAACATAGCGAATAAGTAGATCGAGAACACGAGTCTCCATACAAATGCAATCTTCACAGATGGTATCCTCGCGCGAAGACGTTATCTCTGTCCTGTAAACAGCTGTAATCATGCTGCCGATCGCGGTGATTAGCAAGCCGCATGCTCCGTGGAAAAGCGAACCCTCAGGTTTTATTCATAAACAGTGCGGCTATTATTCAAGTAAATAACGGTAGGCTCATATTTTTAAAAAGCAACGAGTAATAAAGTAATCCGTTACCAATATTTGTAACGAAATTACATTACAAATTACTACCGCAAAAAGTAACGTAGCAATTACAAAACTACTTATAAAAGTAAGGGATTACTTCACGAGTCTACCTATGTCGACATGAAGCGAGAGTCCATTGCTTGACCCATTTCAGCTGCGGCGTAGGTAACCGGACATGCAACCTGTTACACGTTCCGTTATTCACAACCTGAAACATCTCTTCATTCTTCTCGAAGGTATCGCTCTCGACTTGTTGTATGTAATATTTACAAAAAAGTATATTTAGGTGACGCGTAAAATACAAAATTCCAATTGGTGCCAAAAGAAAAAAAGCTTGTGCTTCACAACTCCAATTACATAAAGCTGAACTACTGCCTAAAATGTTGAGAGCATGCGCTACTCAAAACTGTATTTAAATTTACATTTTTCTATTGTCCGTTTTTTTTTTTTTTAAGTTTAGATGAAAAATATAAACATTCATATTCGCCCATCCGACAAAAACTCCCAAGCTTCGGACAGTGCGGCGTTTAGTTTCGCCAGAGTTTTGTAACCTAACATCGCAAAAATCTCATATACGTTTGTTTTAACCACGGGTACCAGGCTCAACCTTCCTGAGACCCTTCGTAACCAGGTTTAATTTGCTTGAGCACTTCAGTGGTCCCAGCAGGGAGAGCGCCCTCGTGACACCACGTATCACTAACCCCAGCAAACGCTGTCATGGGATTTATTGGAACAGGCACACCCAGTCGACGTACATTGTGTCAGAGATGCAATATGTCGCTAAAGGTGTATTCACATGGAGGACAAATTCCGGGAACGATGTCCGCGGACCTGTGAAATATGCGTATCACGTGGCTTGGATGTCACAACGGACAAGTCCGCGGACTTGTGCAAGTCGGACGACATGCGAATTAATACTGCATGGTTGCCGTGAACCAAGGCGAGAACTGCGAGTCCGAGCTCGTACCTTTCTCGCTGCCTTCGCTGCACGAGCTATACTGTACAGGATTGGTATTTCCCAACGCTTTCACCGCATGTCGCTATGGTGGCTATAGGGGTAGGGTAGTCCCGAGCTTCTCCCGCATTCTTGGATGAGATTCTCACTTGCCGCCGCTTCATGACGAAAAAGTGGCTGTAGCTGTAGGCTCACGAGGGCGCTTCAGGCCACCGGTAGGGTGCCTACATGTCTGTCTGTCTCAGGGTGAAGACATCCATTGTTGCACTGAATGTTCAGCGCGTGACGCTCTCCCGCGCACTCGGTGCGTGACTTGGGCGCTAAAATGGCGTCTCTGCATTAGCTGAAAACTACGCGCTCGAGCTGATTGACACCGGATTGCGCGTACTTCAAAATGCATAAAAAAACGATTGGGCGTAAAAATGGCTGAGATGTCACCACTCAAGCAAAAGCGCGTGTGTATGAAGGCACTCTAGCTACCGGTGAATTTCTGCTCGAAGGGGCACGAGAGCGTCTCGTACTGCGCGTGCTCATGCAGGACGCACTTGTATGCGTGGTGCCATTGTGCGCCGCACGATGGCACCAGGCGCAGGGCACCGGTGCCATCGGCGTCATGAACAAGTGGCATGCTATCGATGTTCTGTTCGGCACACCTCACCTTACAGCCACCATAACCCAGCGCTGAGAGCCTTGGTTGTGCTTCGCTGCGTTCCAAGCACGGTGGAAGAAATACATTTAGGTGGTGACTCTGGCCGCTCTTCCCGCGAGGAGCGAGCGACCAGATCGTGTTCGGAGCTATACTCGTTTCACCTTATGTTGTACCGCAACGAAGGGTAGAAGCTCGAGCTCATATCGTTGACAGCTGCCCCTAATGCACGAGAGCTCGGGCCGCCGAGATGTGCGCCTGGAGCAAGGAGCTCGCGCTTGTAGCCTTTATTGCGGTACATCGTAAGGTGAAATAGAGCATAGCATCGAACGCTGTTTCCCCTTATGATGTACCGCAGAAAGGCTACAAGCGCGAGCTCCTTGCTCTGGGGCACATCTCGGCGGCACAAGCTCTCGTGACTTAAGAGCGGCTGCCAATGCTATGAGCTCGCGCTTCTAGCCTTCGCTGCGGTACAACATAAGGTGAAACGAAGTATAGTTACTTCCGCGCCGCCGCGGAGGGCGCTCAGGTGTGAGCACCGTGGGTATGAGGTCTCTCCTCGGCGGCCACGGTTTCAGGGGCGTAGCTTGTTCGCCTTTTTTCGCGGTGTTGTGGTGGTGTGCGGCCAGTGGCTGGACTAATGTTTTGCTTTGGTGCTGTGTCGATCAAAGGTGCCACCGTCGTGCACGAAGGTGAGCCTTAACCCAAAGAAGAAGTTATGTTATAAGGATGGGAAAGACGTGCTTCGTTCCCAGCTGCAATTCGGGGTACCGGAACTGTGCAGAGCGAGTGCCCTTGTTGAAAGCTCCATCGAATGACGTTCACCTGGAGCAGTGGCGTCGTGCAATCCCGAGGGCCGATCGCAAGTTACTACCTAGTCTCCTCATCTCGTTGACCAAGTGAAGACCAAGCTTCACAGTCTAATTTCTGTCGACGTCTGGGAATGCGAAGATGTCTGGACAGAAAAGGCTGAAGAAACCAAGGCTGTGGACTGCATACTATATTGTGTAACTGGGTTTTTGAGTGTGAAAATGAAAAAAGCTACACGCTGCTCTGCATGCCGATCCGCTTCTAGCATCGACAAAAACACTTCTGTTGAAGCAGCACTGACAAACGTGAAGAACAGAGGAGGCCTTATACACCCCAACAAGATCCGTTTTCAGCTACTGAAGAAAGCGGAACAGTTCTTCGTAGAAAATAAAAGCCACCAGACTGTCTACGGGGACACAATCGACAGTGTACTTGACACATACACAATAACGTTTCCATGCGCTGAACACAAAGAAGAAACAGTTGCCCAGTTGCTCCACTACTACTTCAGCATGCGAATGCGACAACACTGTCAGCATATTACCATGAGTATGAACAAACAAGCTCAAGAAAAAAAGAAATCAGCAAAGCAGCGCTCGCCTTAGTTTAAGAGAATGAGCGAGAAACACAGGATGTAGGAGATTGCGTTATTTGGTAGTATTCAGTGAATTCAGCTTTTGTGTACATTTTAAAGGGAAAATATTTGTTAGGTCTTTTTTTGCAGATGAAATGTGATTTATGTCCTATAACCGCTGCTATTGTTTGACTTTGAGTCACTGTGTCATCATGTCAGTCAGTATGTCATCATACTGTGTCATCAATTCAGTCACAATGTCATCATAACTATAATTTTTTTCTGCTCACAAGGTTTGTATGTTCCACAGTACAAGTTGACATTGTATGAATAACCCATTTGTAATGCTATAACCTTTATACGCATGTAAAGAATTATTTTGGCCCCACTATGTAGCATTATTAGAATTTATTTTTTTTCCATAAGAAGGCAGGAGCAGGGTGGAAAAATCACCCGACCTCCTATAAAGCCACGCAATGTGTGTAAACAATTTACAGAACTGTTACCAAACATGCTGTTTGACAAAACATGCGAGCACGACCCAGCTGTTTACTCTAAATTACTCTAAATTATTGAAGGCCCAGTAGATTATGCCGGGAAGTTTAATATTTATATGAGTATTTTTGTCACGTTAAATCGAAATGTTCTCGTTTAAAAAAAACAGGAACCGCATGGGGAATAAGGCAATCAGTGCCAGTGCGCCAACATAAATTCATCATTTCAGTACACAGTACACAGGGACCGAGTAAAAAATGCATAATTTCCTTCACAAGCCCTCTATACAAGCCTTCACAAGCCCCTCTAAACTTGGGCGCCATCTATCCCCGTGCGCGTGAAGCGCGCTCGCGCGCCGAACATAATGTGGTCGCCGCGTGAGACAGAGAGTCATCACGTAAATGTATTTCTTCCACCGTGGTTCCAAGCTACAAGAGAACGGTTACGCAACGCACGTGACGGTCGATTCCGATCCCGCCGGCGTCTGATAAACCTGACATTGAAGACGACAACTATGAAGGATCTCAGCGATGAAGCGACGCTGTGTTTAATTGCAGTCGTAGAAGAGTTTCCACAGCTTTGGCGCCTTCAAAACGACCAGTACCGCAACAACGGCATAAAATCAGAGCTCTGGAAACAAATTGCCAATGAAGTGGAACGGCGCTACTCCCAGTATGGGCCTTACACGGAAGGTAAGTTCATTCAAGGCAGACTAATTAGTGTCGATTCTGTGTTGTATTTGACCGCTTATTGTTGTCTGATATTTCAGAGGGGGTGAGGGGCTTTTTTCAAATAAGCGACTCATCTTCAGACGGGAGAAGGAAAAGATCACGAAGACGAAGAGCGGCCAAGCTGCGGAGTACGCGTACAACGGTAGATGGAGGCTCTACCGCAGTCTCCTGTTCTTGGATCGGAGCAAACCTGTCCTTTCCCAGGAGTGCAACGAATCTTACCAACATAAGGATCCCTATGGAGTGAGTAACGTTTGGCGGGTTGACCGATTCGTTTAACTTGATTCTTTAGACCTATCGAATGAAACGTTGGCGAGCGTTCGTTGATGAAGGTCACTGAATCCCAATAGCTTGACTGACGTTCGAGCTCTGGCCTTGCTCTACACGTGTCAGCATTTTGTTTCGTTCACTCGTGTTAATCAAGGTCTCTTGAAGTGCTGGTAGTCGCTGGATGAAACTGCGAGACATTATCCTAGGGTTTGACAACCGGCGGCCTGCGGGCCGGGTCCTGGCCGCGATACACTCTAATTCAAGTTTCAGGGCCACGCAACAGTTTTGACCTCAAATGAAGTGCACAGGGTCCTTGATTGAGTAAACCTTCCTTTTATCAAATTTTGCAAGTCAAACGGCCAACCGCCGGTGAGCCTTCGATCGGTCCGACCCGCCGCGTCTCTTTAAAAAACTCTCGCTTCTCCCGCAATACTACGGTGGTGACATCTACTCTTGGTCACGTAACCCATCGCCGTCCTCCCTTCACTACTAAAACTCTCTCTATCCTCTCTCTCTTTCTTTACCTCTTCCTCAATACTCTGAACAGTAAATGGCCAACACTTACTGTTCAGAGTGCTTCATATAGTTCAAGCGGTGCTTTACATATAGTTTCTCTATTGTAACTCATTCGTATTTCTTTTACCTTTCCAGATGGACAGTGAGACAGAATCGGCGTCTGTTATGACCGAGATGAGGGAACCCGTCCTTGGCACGCCTTCCACACACACACCGCGCGGAACAACGAGTCCCAGTGTGGAAGCGTCTGGCACTCCTGTGAAGCGCCCAAAGTGCGATGACGGAAAAAGAAAGCAGATGACTGCTCCAGCTCTGGGTGGAAAAAGCGCACGGTTGCTTTCACTAAAATTGCCGAAAGTTTCGCAACTGAAAAAAGCTGGGACGACGCTGATAATTTTGGACGAGTAGTGACGGGCCACATGAGAAACCTGAACGGAACCAATTTTATTCAGTGTCAGATAGAGGTATTGGAACTAGTCAAGCGTTACCTAGACCGACAGTAAGAGTAAATTTAATTCAACGAACCTATTTAAACTAAAAAATGTTTAACCAAAATTAGCATTTCGCACTCGTAAGTATAAGGAATACTTGGAAACAAACAAGTTTTTGTATCCTTGGCCTTTCGTACTTATTACATTCGGAACTGATGGCTGTTTTTGTTGGAGTGGGCCAGTGTATTAGATTGTGACCAATATTATAGCATGACGAAATAAAAAATAAGAAAACATTGAAGATTCTTTGAAGTATATTTACATAAAGTTTAACAATCAGAGCATAACACAAAAGGTTTTGGTGGTCAAAGTGACAACACATGCATGAACAATTGTTAAGTAAAGGAAGTAGCAGTATACAGACCATGAAATGGTATCGAAATATCCCGTTCTTTGCTTCTGCACTTGTCTGCACATGCAGATAAGGTTAAATTTTGTTATTTATCCGCAGATTAAAGCCCGCCTGTTCCCTCTGCCACGCGACGGCGCCTTCGTCATTAAAGTATCTCCGTAGACGCTCACGCACATCTAGAGCTCTTGCCCCGGAGCGCCCTTTGGAACTTCGTAGCCCGAAGTAGGTTGTCCTTTTTCGCTGGTGGTCCTCCCTCGACGCTTTAAAAAGCACAGGTGCAGCTGGCAAATAGTTGTGCAGCACACACGCTGCCTTGACGAAGGAGGTGACCCTTCCTGGTTCGGCATCGATAGTCGTGTGCAAAAACCTAAAACGGTTTGCCAGAATGCCAAACGCATTTTCTGATACCCGTCTGGCTCGGCTTAATCTGGAAAAAAAAAAACTATAAGGAAAACGATGTTTAGAAATGACACGAGCTAGGCAACACACCTGTAGTTAAATATAACATTTTCTTCATCCAAATTTGTACCAGTATGCGGCTTCATTAAGTTTATAGACAAGGGAAGGCGTCGTCTCCCACGATGACTGGTGGGACGCCGACCGGTCCAGGTCCTGAGATCGGCAATCCGGCTGTTCGGTTCTCGATGGCGTTCCGCAGTGGTGTCGTCCTCCAAATGCCTCCATCTCCATCAGACCCGGGTGCGCCGACATCAATGTACAAAAACCTGCTGTCTGCGTCCACAAGAGCAAAAAGCACGATGCTGAAGGTCTTCTTGTAATTAAAATACACAGATCCAGAGTTTGGAGGTTTGATAATTGTAACATGTTTTCCGTCCAGCGCTCCAATACATTGCGGAAATTGCCATCTTTCGTAAAAGTTCTTCATTACTGCCAGCCACTCGTCTTTCGTCCGTGGGGACACCAGATATTTTGGTCCCAGCATCTTGTAAATGGCGTCGCAAGTTTCAACTAGGAACCCGTTGACGGCGCTGTGGCTAATGCGGAACTGCCTGCTTAAGGAATGTTGACTTTCCCCTGAAAATTCGCAAGAAAACAAGAAACACGGCTAAGTCGAGCGTAGTTCTCAAATATGCTGAAACAAGGACAAAGGTAAGAATAACCACCACACACCTGAGGCAAGAAACCGCAGCGTCAGTTGAAGCTTGTCTTTGGCTGGGATGGCTGGACGCATTTCAGTGTCGAGTTTTTGGATGCATGATGCAATTGACGAGAGAATGTCAGCAAACTGGTTGGAGTTAACGCGCAGCAAGCGGCGGTACTCCACGGGGTCGCTCTCCAGAAGTTCTTGATAGAGTAGATTTTGTATGCCGAGTTTCTTCTTGGACATCCATGTTTTAATCCATGGTTTTTTTTGCGTCAGTACTAGGTGCTTCCGCGACTTCCTCGTCCGCCATCATGAGGGCACAAGCCACAACAACTCGTGAAGCCTTGTTGGCCTCCATGTTCGACTCGAAAACAATTTCCAGTCGTTTTCTTTCTTTTTCTTTTCGGTTCCTCTTTTCACTATGCGCAGAAACCCTCGAGCATCTTCCACAGCTGTAGCTCGTGCGTACTAATGGTACTGGAAAATGAGCAAAAGCCCATCCGCGTACGAGAACCCTGAGAGGCATATAAAAAAGAGAAAACCGCTCGTGCAACGAAGTGTACCACGAGCACTTTCACGCAATCGGTTCCCGGGCTTGTCCGTGGACCACATCGGACTCGAAAAAGGCAGAATTGGATCGCGTTCAAAACCCCTATAATCATGATCCGGCAGGTCCGCGGACATATTCTGTGACGTTCGCCCACGTGATACGCAAGATACATCAGGTCCGAGGACACGTTCTTCAGGTCCGTGGACATGTCCTTTGGTTTTGCCTGCTGTTTTCGCCAGAAACATGGCCGATTTCATACCCCAGAAGAGGTGACGTCACGCCTTTCGTAGGAACTTGTCCGCGGACAAAGTCCTTCGTGTGAATACACCTTGAAGCCCCAACAATAAAAAAAGTGGTCAGGTGTTTCGAAGAACCTCCAATACAAACAAGCTACAGTGAAAAATAAAGGAGTTTTCTCGTCCACATTCCTGTCTTCGACAACAGATATCGGGTAAGCGTCGAGAGTGCAGCACGGAAAACAGATTTCGTTCAACGTCGCCAAAGGTTCGGGTAATGGCTCGGGTTCAATCAAAAATGAGAATAGCCGAATTCTAACAGTGTCTGAAGCTCAGCCGATGCTCTATGCTTTGCCGACCCCATCGCATCACTATGCAGAACACCGACGGTGTTTAATTAGCGTCAGATCACGTGGCCGTTTGCTGTAATTGCGAGTTGAGGGGGGGGGGAGATGTTTCTTTATTTTTTCTGCGTCTGCCATGGCGCGGAGAGGAAAACTAATGGGTGCTTTGGCAAGATATCAACGTCAGGGATATTTGTTCTTAGCGGTATTTACTGGAAGTACAAAAATTATTCAACGACGCATTTTACATGTACACATTATTGTGCCCTGCCTCCTATATCATGTTACCGCCAAGGCAGTAGGCTGAAAGGTTTGCAAAGTCGTTCCTGTTGTTTCCCTTACGTCGCGTAGACGGAGACGCTATACGCCGGCTGTTGAAACAGGTGCCGCGAAGCATGTTACAAGGTGGCGCACCTCGATCGATCCAGCCCATGGGCATTTTTGAGTCAGTCGTACGAAAATGTATTTGGAATGTTCCCTTCAAAACTACTGTCCACCTCCGTGCTGTCGATTTGTCCTTTCCTGACCACCACGTAGCATTTTTATGCTTTTTAATAATAATGAAATTGTGAAGAATGAGTATGTGCACGCCCATTTATGTCAACCGTGTTAGCGTGAATTTGACCATATTTCTTGCTTTATAACTTAAAAGCCACGCAAATATTGCACTATGTTTTTGCAGATTTTGTTAGTACATATTATAAATGTTAATTTCGGAGAGTTTAGAGAAAATTAAAGATGGCCTTTATTTTAATGATTTTCAAAATAAGGCGTTTTTTGTTAAATGCCCCTGTGTGAGCAATTCTTGTAAATTTCTCCCACTAATTAGGACCACGATGTTTCATGCCCAGATGATCCATATACAGGGCCACACACTGGCAAACCTTTAAGACCTTAGCCTTTATAAATACGAAGAAACAAAATCGTTAATCCAGAGCGTTATTGCTCAATATGCCGTGTTTGCGATTTTTTTTCTCAAAATAACAACCCTAATATTTGGTGATTAATACATTTTGTCAATCCTTCCTATCCTTAATTTCTCAGTAAATATTTCTAGACCTGTAGCCAGAACAGTGTTTTCTGAGAAGCCGCCCGAAATGTCAACATCGCGCGATACGCAAAGCGGGCTGCGCTGGACCTCTACCTTTCCAGGGTGGCTATCTGGCCCCTGCAGCCGAGTGAGTTTGAGACTCCTGATATACAGGGTGTTTTTTAACTTAACAGATTTGTTTAAAAAAGCCGTGAAAGTTACACTTATGCCGCTTGTGGAGGTGAGTTATATGGCTAGGGGGACATATTATAGGGGCTAATCGTAACAATCAGTCGGCTAATTAATTACAATTCGCTAATTAACTACTTAATGAATGAAAATAGACATATGGGTCCAATTAGAAACTTGCTCAGCGTGATCGAAAACCACTAAATCAGTCATTTTCAGAAAGACTTTGAGCGCATGAGAAGCGTAGTAGTGCACTAAAGTTACCACTCGTGGAGCAGGTACAAGGCCGGGGCTAGATAAGAGACGGAAAAATCGCACGGGCGCCTTACCGCAACCTGTAGCTTTGTACCTGCTCCACGAGTGGTAACTTTAGTGCACTACTACGCTTCTCACGCTCTCAAAGTCTCTCCGAAAATGACTGATTTAGTGGTTTTCAATGACGCTGAGCAAGTTTCTCATTAGAATTATATGTCTATTTTCATTAATTATAAAGTTAATAAACGAATTTTAATTAATTAGCCGACTGATCGTTACGATTAGCCCCCAATAAGATGTCCCCCTGGCCGTATAACTCACCTCCACAAGCGGCATAAGTGTAACTTTCACGGCTTTTTTAAAACAAATCTGTTAAGCTTAAAAAAAACACCCTGTATACTGTGAAACGCATTTTGAAAAAGTGTATTTCACTAGAAATATATGGTGACGAGGGGCCCATTCTACGATTTTACGCACTGTCATTAATTCCTAAGGTCAAGAGCAACTACGATTCAACTTTTAATACTGCGACACAAAGTTGTACCAGTCACGGATATTTTAGGCGACCCACCTCACTCCTTGACAAACTTTCGATTCACGTAAAATATATGTGACCGAGTTAAACAAATGGATGTTAAGTTGTATAAATACGACGTCTTGTAGGTCAGTCTAGATTTTCTTTTACTGCTGTGTCGAAATTACATAACGCAATTTCTTATTTTGGTAACTGATAATAAAAGTAGATTATACGAACCTTAAAAGCTATATTACTCGTTTCAAGGCAGAAATAGCGCCTATTGCCAAAGCAAAACGTAAATGTATTCTAATTTAGCGGTTCAAACCTGTTCGATTCGATCTCAACCGTGATCTTTGCTCCCGGAACTGAACCGGAGCTTAACCGAAAGCCGTGAACCCGAACCCGAACCGAACCTATAAAATATTTCGGTTCGACACCTGTTTTTCGTCTTTATCTTTTGAACTTTCATGCTTTTTGTCATTCTTTCTTTTCTACATTTTTACTGTAATGATATCGAATTATCGGACACATGTACGAATTGCTGTTGTTTACCGGGATTTCATTTGGGTCACGTGTTTGACGTTAGAGGAAACGCAACGCAGAATTTCCTGGGTCCCAAACAAAATCAAAAGTATGTTCGATCGGCAAGTTTATTATTCTGCCTTGTATCGAATCGCGTTGAATACTAATAATTTAAAAAAGCACCGATGTTGTATACAAAAGATAATGGATCATCAGGGCAGAAAGCACCGGCCACAACATCCAAATCCTGCTCTGCCATTTCATATTTATAGAAGTCGACGTTTGAAGTAGCTAGTCAAGATTAATGACAACCACAGGAAATATTTTCTCTTAATTTATACATAATGGCTCATTTGAAAACTTCGAGGAGGGTCTGCCTAAACAATAAATGGCTGCCACCAACAATAAATCATTATTATTGTTTTCTTAAATCCGTTTTGATTTACTGGACGTCTTTTCACGCTTCGTTGTTTTTTATAACACTTCCTAAAATACTATTCTTAAAGCTAAACACCGAAATTAGTTGATGTCAAAGTTGAAATGGCATTTGGAATTAACTAGCCTTCATATGGCGCCACATTGTTTATGCTTTAGAGCTCGTGCGGCATATGACTAAGGCTGTGGATAGAAACACAAAAATAATCGGGCGTTTAATCTCAGCCTAAAATTAAGCTTTTCTTTTTTTCTGGCTTGCAGTGGGTACAATTAAATTATTGCACAAAATAAAAAAGAGAGCCATTGAGCGCACTTCTTCAAAGACACCTGTTTATTTTTAAATACCTTAGTGCCACTTATCATTAGGCAAAAATGTATACAATAACTGGGCTGTGGACGCAAGCGCAGCGACGTACAATCTTTCCGTCCTTTCCATTCCAACTTGCTTTTTACGTCACAGCAGTTTTCATTTGCGATCGTAGCTATGCTGTGTACAGCTTTAATGTTATCTCGCCCTGACTGTTCGTCTTTAATATAATTTTGCTGAACAAAACTAGATCAGCTACACATTTTGCCCGGAATTTGACGGTGGTAAGGTCCCAGATTTTGACATTTGATGTATGAATCTAGTCAAACTTTACCTACACAATACACATTTTAAGATATTTTTGTTTTCTTTTTAACGACGAATATTCAAAAAGGAAAAAGAAGGAAGCTACGGGCTACGGTAACGGAGCAAATAACCTGCAATAAGGGTACATAGGCCTGCATATTTAATGCATATAGTATAACAAAAAAATCGGTATCCAAGCAAAATTAAAAAAAAAACTGTAAAGAACCGACCGAACGAAGCCCTAACTTTTAATGCCACCATTTTAAGAAAATGACCCAGGACAAATTTTTGGGTGCGAATAAATGTTTACTCTCTCTCTCTCCCCGAGGAAAAGATAGATTCGCTTCCGAGCTGGTTCGCCGATTTGCCTTCAATCAACTGCTGCGAGATAAATCGACTCGATAAAGTATTTATGGTTGAAACTTCACTTAACTAGATTGCTCTTTTTATCAAACTAAATCTGACTTGTAGACCGCCGCCTCATTGTTTGTGTAGCTCTCGAGAATCGATTTCGCAAGCCCTTCATTCGCGGGTGACGGCATGATTGCGTATCGACGAGCAAGTAGCTCCTCGATTTTAGTCCAGATTATTTGGTACACAAATCAGTTTAATAATGTGTATTCAAAAATTTATTCGAATAACTTGGGAAACATTTTTGAAGACGGATTAGTAATGCAATGAAATCTGCAGTAATAATTTGATCTATCGATC
>JAZHYW010037013.1:0-148697 GCA_037355805.1 Ixodes ricinus
TTTTACAGTGGGCTTCCATACCCTGGTCCAAGTCGAAGGTGGGTCACACGCCTCCGATTACCCTCAAAATGAGAGTGTCCGTTTTCTTTGAAAATAAAGGAGTTTCGACATTTGATGTCGTAGTCATTCACATTCTTACTTATTTCAACAAAAGACGACCCAAATCCTCTCAAATGGTTCAAACGGCATAACGGCCACCAAACATTGTGGGCAGACGGCTGTAAAACTGGTTTCCTGAAAGACGACTGCCGGTAAACGGTTCGCGATATCGGTCACGAGTGCGGTGGCGATATCGTGATACGCAACCGTTGGTGATATCGGTCTCGAGACTTTCCTCGTGATCGTTTCGGAAGTTATCGGACTGATCTGGAAGCCAGTGCAGATAATTATGGGACCATTATTGCTTAAAGCCTTGACGGATATTTACTGTCCGTTATTTGTCCAATATTTTCGTGCTGCCTGGGAGGGTGAAGCGAAACCCGTGACCTCTCTCCGTATGACGCTGTAGAATAAAAACGCATGAACGAAAATTTGTCACGTTACTCTCTGTCGTGCTGATGGGATCACTTGGGTATGTAGTCTTCGCCGTTTGTTATATGTAGGAATCGGCGGGCCAGGTTCATCCGGTTTCCGAAATACACTCTACAGGTTATGTGACTTTCAGGTGTTGCAGACGCGGCCGTGGTTTTTCGTCGAAATGGCAGAATACGTTCATGCCAATTTTTTGGTACAGGAATTTTATTTTTCTGTCGGAGTCCCTGGAACTGTTGTGTGGTGTTTGTTGGACGCGCTTAAAAACAAAAAAAACATGCTTTTCGCCGTCGACGATACTCCAGCTGAATGTGGGCAACCTTCTTTCTCGACTTTTTGTTTCTGTTGATTTGTGCTGCCCGAGTAAAATTATAGCATCAAGGACTACATGATATCGCTCTTGTATTAGTAAATGCACCCGCAGGCACATGCTTCTGATAGTAGTCATGCTTTCCTCTCAATCTCCTTGGTCTTTAGATGTTTTAATTTGAGTTTTGCGTGGCATGAAAATAGTGTTAATTATAATTGAATATTAGCTTTTCAGATTACGGAGACGTCAAAGTTTTATAAATGTGCCGGAATAAGCGGTGTGTAATGACAGTGGTTTATTAAACTTCTGGGAGTGATTAAAAACAATTTTGTACGTCCGGATATGTGATTGATAAGCAACAATTGGCATGCAAGGACCTATACAACGCACACTGGAGCGAAGTCCGCGTCAATGCGGACCAGGCGCATCGTAGAGTATTCGCACAATATTGTCGCCATCACTAGGCCGGGCAAAACAACGGTACGGAAATACCTACCGGATATCAAGCGATGGTGCAAAACTAGACATTTGGGCGATATTGAACGAATTTTCGGCCGGTACTGGCTCGACACGATATGTACAGAACCCTAAATTTGGTATTTTACTACGGCGGTATGGCAGTTAGTTTGACACTCATGCGGCGGACCAGAGAAAACTTCAAACCTTGGCATGTCCGAAAGCCCCAAATTAGGCGTTACTTTGGCAGTTAAGGCTCAAGTTTGGCACGTAGTTTGGCCCTCCTGTGGCGGACCAGAGAAATGCCAAAACATTGGGATGCTAATATCGGCCAACTAGGCGCATACACGTATTTAAGCAACTTGGTTTGTCACTGACAAGCGCCATGGAGCAAGTCGTAACTGGGCCCGAAGTTAGGCCCTTACATTTGCGCGAAACACTTTCACTCTAAGCTGGGCGTTTCTCTGGAGTAGCTACCTGGAAAGTAAAATGGGGCCATTTTCAAGTCGGTCAATTGTTGCAGAACGCGCTAAGCTCATCGAAAGTTTAAATCCTCACTGCCTCTTCCTTTCGTTTTTTTTTCTTTTAATCTTTAGATTGAGTTTTGCAACGTTTACCACTTGAGTGGCTGTTTTATTTTTCTCAGCGTGTATTAACTTGGAAAGTAAATACAATGAAAAAGACGAACCTTCGGTGGCAGACTTATAAAACGATTCTACTGCAGAAACTCTTACATTTTTGCGGTTGTGTAGGTCACAGTGTGCTACAGCCCAGACTGAACAAATATTTCGCTTGAGAAAAACGTTTTGAAACATTTATTTCGCAACGCTTCGTGATCTTGGATTTGGCAGAAAGCTGGAGACAATGGCACCATTTATTTTGAAATCACGGATAACCGTTTCGTGCAACGTGCGCTAACAACAATATCTCGAGAAAGGCACAGGTATATTTTAAGCGCTGCTGTCAGTCGCAGGCCAATCCGACGTGAGAGCTCCGCGCGAAAGCGTACTAGTAGCCCGAGCGAACACAAGCGTCGCTGCGGTCGCCGCGCCCTGGTTGGGTGAGGTGTGCCGTGACGTCAGGCGGAGGACTCCGCTCCGCGAACTCACATCGGCTCTCGCTTGCCCAGCACCGGTTTCCTGGTTTGGCGTTGTGTGCCGCAAGCACCGCGGAGCTGGACCTCGTTTACCCGGTGTACAAGACGTTAGGTTAGACCGACATTGACGTGCTTCCGTGCATTTTTACCTGCCTGCTTGTCCCTTTTACCGCTACCGTGGGGTTACTAATCCCGAAAGCTATCGGCGGAGGCGATTCCGCCAGATAGGCGCTTCCCGATCCGTCCACACGACACAAGGAGGCAATCTTTGCGAGGGGTCGGTGAAGTGTTTCGGGCCGACTGGAATTTTGTTCCTGTGAATTTTTATGGTTTAGGACGATATTACATCCCGCTTTCCGGCGCATTTGAAGTGCCATTTATATTATGGGCCTTTGGGTGGTCGAGCAAATTAAGCTCGCAGCCCCCGACTCTGCGCTGCCACTCTGCATGCGCTGATTCCTGAGAAGTTTTTAAAAGGCCCTGCGTCTGATGATCTTTGGAAGTGCTCGTGGAACAGGTTTGTTTTTTACCATAAATGTAGCCTCTTCGTGAATTAATTATATAGTTTATACACGTGTGCAGTCATATTTCTCAAAAGATGCACAATTACTGGAAATTAGTTTGTATGGTAGCAGCAAAGACTGCCGAATCGCCCCCTGTTGCCTGTATGATATAGCTACTGAACTGTCCAAAATATGCACCGCAATAGTACCGTAATTTGGAATGTTTATACTTTTCCTGTCATTCTTTTATTCCAGCCTTGCGTATTCGGAAAATACACCGCTTAGTTTGAATTGTCATTTCCAATTAAAAGATACTGCTGCAGGTCTACAAAGACTTTCCTTGGCCTCCAAACTCCCTACGGCTGGACTTTCCGGCAACATAGGAGGAACAGCAACCATTCGAACGGCTATCCAGTGGTAGATGCAGCATAAGCAGAAATGTGAAACCTGCGAAGGGTGACAGTCCGCGTGAGAAGAAAAGCTTCTAGTATTTTAGCTTCAGGACAATTTGATTCAGGTAAAATCTCAAGTTTAGGGGCTTCAGGGACCTATGTGAGCTAGACACCTTCGCTTACGTTTGTTATACATTACTTAGGGGTTGATACTAAACAAGTCCACAGACACCACCCGTGTAGTCCATTGAAAAACTATCCGAATCCAGCAAAGGTCAAATGCGAGCAAAGTATGTAAATAATATTCATGTTTTTTTTTTAACGCTGCCAATGCGCGCTGGGCTGTCTTACTTGTGATTCTCTCCCGATCGCCCACGGTGTATTTGTATGTTGCTCGAGCACATGCAGCTTTTCTCTTCCCGGCGATCTTGTTTTATATGCTCAGAGATACAAAAAAATAGTATACATAACCTGCCAATTCATTCAGACCATCAGCAGCATTTATTGTGTGAGATGTAAATTTATAGGGATGCTCCTGCAATTGTGGCCATATTTGTTTATTTTCATATACAAGCTGATATTTATAGTTGCCTGCCCTGTCAACCATGCTTAAAATGTTGGTTGAAGTTTCGCTTGTAGCTTCCTGAGCCATACCACAATAAAGCCAAATATAAAAATTTACACTTCCTACGAAAACCACGGAAAAAAAAATCCATAAAAACAAGCGCGCCGACAGCTAGCGTCGTCGCAGCCTCCTGGGGCGAGCGGGGCGAGCGGGGAAAAATTCTCTCCTCGCCGTGACGTCACCCCGGTTCGCCGTAGAGGGCGCCGCGAACTATAAGGGCTAATACACACACACACACACACACACACACACAAACAAAAAATGATATTCTGAACCTTTAGGTTTCCAGAAACCGCAAGCGTCGATCGAGATAGGGTTATTTAACTTGATCAGGAAAACAATGACGTCAACTTATAAAATCTCGGTTAAAATATCGCACTATTTTTTAACATACAATATTTTGTTTTTTTGTGGTTCTGCTCCAAATTAAGTGCAAACTAAGAACGAGAAAATTCTGGCATAATAAAGAATATTGGTTCTCCTGGTGTTCGTTTGAGCCCCTATCGACTTTCCCCTTCACCTGGCGTTTTCCCACTCCCTCGCGGTGTCACCTTTTCGCACCATAATTTGCAACATGACCTAGTTCCCGAGATCGGGCTGCCTTATCCGTTTATCTCCAAGTCTGGGAGAAAGTGGAATGTAACGTAGCCAAAGAAGGGCAGCAACAAAGGAGTGGAACGGGATGACAATGAGGACGAGCAGCCGGTGCCAGTTTTACCTATTCTATAGGAACATATTCCTAAACGTAGGAACATTTTGGAATATTTTAATACGATAGGGACGTAGAGACGTCCTGTCATTTTTACTGAAAATCATACAATCTCCTCCAGTTTTTTTCTTTTCTTTTTTTTTTCTTGGGAGGGGGGTTGTTTTCATTTTAAACTATTTTGCACTTCTCAGCTGTCGCGGCGTGCTTTTCGAGTCAGGGAAGGTCGGTAGGAACTCTAGGAATCTATTAGATGGTATCTCTAAGTTGGGTATCACGCTCTTCGCAAGGCCCCCACCAAATCGCGTTACTCTATTAAGACACAACGCTAAAACTGAAGTGTATTCTACCCAAACTTACAACTCAAACCGCCGTCTGAAATAATTAAAGAAGGAGGCATAACAGTATCGGCCGTCAGATGGACGCCTGGCAAAGCTTGAAAGCAAAAATATTTGAGGTGAACCGTGCTGCCGTTTGTTTATTTATTTTAATTATTTCTCGTATTAGCCCGACAAACAGAAAAAAATTAAAGACGTTTATTATTCTCTGCAATGCCGAATTAGAGCGCAGCTCTTGAAGAAGGAGGAGGAGAGGTTCGGGCGAAAGGGTATACCCCTCCTCCCACTCCGTACCCTCTACTCCTCCTCTCCTGCCTCCCTCCCATTTAGCGTGAAATTTTCGCTACATTTTCTGCTAAATTTAGCGAAAAATTTCCCGCTAAATTTATCAAGGAAATTTTTCCGCTAAACATAGCGGGAACGTTTTTCTCTGTTAAAGGGGCCTGCAATAATATTTAAGGGTCAACCTCTTTGCGGTTTCACATCCCTCGGGGTTCGGGTAAGCCAGCGGGCATGGAGAGAGAAACTAAATATCAGTGCGTCATATTTTAACCGGACGACGCGGAAACCTCCTCCACCTACGAGGGTGAGCCGCGTTGCCGAAAGCGCCCGATATGTGACGTCTTTGGTCCTGGGCTTACTACTGGTCAGAGCCGCTAAAAGCTTTTTTTAGTCGAGATACAAAATATAGGTTTCGCGAACCGTTTCCATTATGTATGAAAGTAGCTTTTGTTCAGTACCTTAGATCAGAAAAGAAACAAAAAGCAGTTTATGAAGTACGGAAACAAGAAATGACCCGTCGACATACCCGCCACCAAGCGGCGGAAAAAACGGCGCATACTAGAAAGAACTAGCGGGATGAGACACCGACAAACAGCGAGCGTAGAAATATCTCGGGTGTACGCGGCGGCGCTGGGGTCGTATACCGGCTCGAGGATCCGACCGGTTCCGAGCGTTGCAAAGGCCTTCGGCGCCGGCCCTGCTGGCGATATGGCCATTTGGCGGTATGGCAGCGCGAAGTGGCTCCCGTTCTGAACTGATATTTACCCCGGGTTTGCTGTCGTTTGTGGCTAATGAAGTGTTATGCCGAAATAGTCTTTAATCGCGCAGCAAATGCAATGCGAGTTGCACTGGCCGCCCGCTTCATCAGCCTATCCAACACATGCTTCAGTGGCGCCCTCTCGAGCCGTCGACACGGAGTGCGGCAGCCGTGAGCGCTCGAATGGCTCACTACACCTCCTCCAGTTCACAGCCACTCAAGCCAGGACCTACGACGGCATAAGGCAGACTATTTTTTGCTTGTTTTGTAATTCTAATTTGCCTATACCTTTTAAAATAAAGCGACATTTGAGAAAGGAAAGGCTTCATTAGGTTGCTACGTTCAGTGCGCTCAGGTTCGGAGCAAACTAAAAACCAGTCAAAAAGTTGTTGCAGGGCCCCTTTAAAGGCAACAAAATTTCGGCGCTTATTTTAAGGTCTGTATGTGTTTAGAAGAGCAGTACCACATCGAACACACCAATACCTTGTTTAAAAAGTCACGAAAAGGAATTTTAAAACGAATTAAACAATTAGCAAAAAGCACCTGGTGGATGTCGCTAACGCCTCGTTTGTAATGCCCGTCTAGGAACCTTGACAGCTGTGACGGTGAGTGTCTCGCCTCCGACCACGACGAGAGAAGAGGGGAAGGAGGAACTCCCGTATTCCCGAGAATACCATTTGTGTGTTCCAGAAGTAGCTATTGTCCCCCTACAAGATTATAAAAGATTAACCCGTCACACAAAATTCGTACAAAAGCAGCCGCTTGGGTGACTGGAAAGACCTGACCATTCCTCGACGTCAGCGTCGCCGTAGCTTTGCTCGTCCCGAGGCGACCTACGTCACGATTGCGTCGGATGTCACGTGCTCTGAGCTGGGCCTTCTCCGAGCGCTTGCTAGAGTGGGCCGTTTATAACGAAAAATACAGCCACCAGGCTCAAAATACAAACGTGCGATTGTCATTTACGGATATTGTGGATCATATTCAAGCTATTTTCGAACACTACGGATATATTTCAAGTTCCGTTGAAGTATCCGTTTAAAGGAATCGAAGCATTTTCGCGCTAAATTTAACCGAATTATTTCCAGTTACAGTAAGCGCAAAAATTCCACCACTAATTTTAGCTGAAAAGTTTTCGCCAAAATTTAGCGGAAGAAATTCCTCGCAAACTTGGCGGGGACACGTCACATAATAGGGAATTGTAGTAGACCGTTTTTCTCATCCGCTACGGTATCCGTGAAGAAAACGTCGCAGCTGCGCATCGGCGCCACCAGCCTTGCCTGTATAGTTCAAAGCTATTGTGGCCGATTACGGAGCGCTATCCGTATATTTAGCGGGTTGCGGAAACGGTCTACTACAATTCCCAATCGCAACGCGCAGTTACGCCGGCGGCGTCGCTGCTGAACCTTGAAACGGGCGCCTAAAAGCTAAGCTCTAAAAAACGTCTGCTTTCTTCATGACGCGTGCACTGAGCTGGCATTGCCACCAGTGTACAAGCGAAGTTAAATGGTTTGTAAGTAATACTAGTACCTGCATTACTTTTTTTTTTGTTGTGTACGAACGTTTTTTTAAAGGCTAGATGTTGGTAGCGCTTAACACATTATTTAAAACAAAACAATATTTAAGCATACTGCGACCTCATTGAAACGGTTTCACGAGCGGAACTACACCGATACAGTCCGAACGCAGAAAAGTTAGGCAACACTATAATAAAAGCAACCGAGAAAAATATTGAACCAACATGATCCGCAGTCATACATCGGTGATACGACAACAATTCCGGAATACAATTTTATGGAAGCACGGAAAATTAAACAAATATTGAATTATAAAAAAAAATATTAAAAAACATAATTAATTCATTGAATAGTGCGAGCACGAGCCACGCTAAAAATTGTGCATAAATGTGTGCCTACACGAACGCGCTACCATACCACACACTAGCAGAAATACAGGTATACTGGATAGCGAGATGATCTAGAATGCGCCAACGGGGACCAGGCAATACAGACCACGATGTCAGAAGTATACCGTGCGTGCGTTGGGGATGGTGAGATACCGCACGTGACGGGATAAACGCATTTAAGCACATCCACTGACGTTTTGACCTCTCCACTTGCAGCCTGAAAGGCCGCGTTGTCTGTACTGCCTGGTCACTGTTTGCACTTTCTAACTGATAACGCTGGCCACACTTCTCAAACCCTAAAGCTCATGGAGATTGAAATAAGGTAGAGCATTATTTACATCCCCCTTGTTGCAAATAAATCGCAGAACTTTGGATTTACTATAATTGAACAAAGATAATATCACCGTTTAGAATGCGCAAAATACCAAATTCATATATGAGAAAAGGCATAGTCATGCATTTATAGTTCACAAGCGGTGTATTGGAACCTCTGTTCGAACTTTATTTAAACTTAACTCGACATGCGACATCACAGCGCAAAGACGAGGACGTTTTCTCAATGGTAAGCGGACCTAGAAGGTCATTCAAGGGTTACACGTGTGGCGTAAGGTATTACACTGTCACGGTTCACACTGTTTTTGCTGGGCCAATACAGTTATCTCGAACCCCAGTCCGCGCTGCGCCCATCCTTCATTCTTCTCGTTATGTGTGAAGCAGCCGCCGTGTCAGCTGCTTCACATCCTATATACTCGCCTCCCTTAAAATTTCACTATAACAGCTTCAAAGTGCCGTCTCCGTGGTAGGCTACCTGTGATCCGGCATGGGTAATGCCGGCTGACCAGGGTTGTAAAGTATCTAGGTACAAGTAACTGGAAATCGGTACCTAGGTACTTTTGTTGTACCTGAGGTACAAACCTAGGTACTTTCATTTTTCGGTATCTGTATCTGTATCTTAGGTACATTTTTCAGTAAATTGTAACTAAGTGAAGTTACTTCTTACAGGTATTTTTCTATTCAATTCGTCAAAATGGTAGAAATGATAAATCTTGGAGTATTAACACACTACCATGTGCCGTGATTAACGTTGAGTTGGGTACGACTAGGGAGGCACTGACCTCATCGAACGACGTTTAAGCGAATGAATCCCCGCCGTTGATGTTTCATCGAACGACACTTTAGCAAATGGTGGTGTTCTTTTGAGCAAACAGTGGATTAGCGATGCCATTCTAGCGACGCCAATTTATTGAATCGCTTCGGAAGTTTGTTTAGGGCAAATAGCGACCTGCTTCCTTTATCTCAAACCAAAAGCGACTTCATTGCGTGTTTGAAGCTCCTCTGACAGCTACACAAGGAAGAGATAACTTGAAAGATGTGCGCAGTTTCTGTTGTCTGTATCTCGGCCTGGTGGTGGCTCTCTTCTGCCATAAATACAATATAAAATAAATCAAAAAATAAATTAATATTGTAATCGTAAAGCAATCTAACATCGCGTATATAATACAGTTTCCACTCAATAAATTGCACTCAAATGTTGCAATAATCAAAACTGAAAAGATTCAGAAAAAAAAAGATGTTTCTTTGAACTAACAAAAGAAAAAAAAAGAAAAAAAACGAGGCAGTTTGAAGCTTTTCTTTCGTCGTTGCGAAGGTTAGGTGCATACGCACTCGACTCATGCGTTTCTTCATGCGGCCGACGTCTTCTGGGCCCGTCGACGTCAGCACCGTCTCTGAAGGCAAGAATAACAACAAGCGAGTTTCGCTGGTTTCAGCGTGACATGGTAAACACTGGAAGTTGTGGCCTCGGTGAACTAATTGGGGCGTGGGGATAAGGCGCGTGAGGACTCAACTCCGATGTGGACATAGCACTGACACCAATAAAGCACATTTATCGAACTCCTTTTTGTGTGTATCCTTAGTATAAAAGCTTTACTTCGAATATATTCTGACAAATTTGGGGAAAATAAGTAAAGTATTTTGAGCAGGGTGTCGAACCGCTCATTATTTCGGTTCGGTTCGGGTTCGCGTTCAGTACCACTGTATTTTGTTCCGGTTCAGTTCCGGTTTAGGGTAGCGCACATAATATCACTCCGGTTACCGGTTTTAATAGGCGCGAACCGGTTAGAACCGGTTCCTAACTCGACCTTTGAATATTGACTGAGCACTTCCTGTAGCCTTTTCTGAGAACGAGATACTTGAAATAGACCTGATCCCATAAGTACTCCCTCTTCAGGCAGATCTGAAAACCCAGCACAGTGACGTGCGCGAAAGACACCATTAATGTGGCAAGGCTATTACTTGGATTATACAGTTCTTAAGTGAACTATATATAAGCGGTCGGCTTTCCATTTTTATGGTGTCTTTTGCACCCGCAGCTGTGCAGCATTTCAAACTCTGCCAGAAGAGGGCGTAATTTCGGGATGGGTCCTTAGACCTTCCCAAAAAAAGAGCTTGTGGCCGGTGTCATCTTTAGTGTTCGCGCGTATAGCGCGTGCTTTGCTCGCTTTCCGAAGCGACAAACACGCACGCTGCTGGGCTGTAAAGATCGCTCGCTGGGCTGTGACTTTTGTAAACAGTAAAACAGGTATCTTGCTTAATTGCTTGCCGTCTATATGTTTGTGTTTATTTTGCTCTGCACACACACGTGTTTTTTAGAGACGCTACCTGCTTTCGGCGCCCAGTAAGATGTCGCAGCTATGCCCCAGAGTGGCTGACAGGGAAACGACAGGAAACAAATATGCCGTAAAACACAGAAACAGATACGTCGAGTGCGCAGTTGGGAAGATTTATCGAATACCGCTAAGCTGTGGTAGTGTACACAACGGCCAGACTGGCCGATGTGTCAATGTCCGGGTAACGTGAACACGCACTATCGCTGCGGTCAACCTGCCACCTTCCTTTACACTGCGTCTATTGCTTGTGTGTCTGTGACAAAACTGCACGCGAACTGCTGGAAGCCGACGAGATAGGAAAGGAAAAATTCCAATGCGTCAGCCAAGACCTCGATATATTTACATAAAAAGAAATAGCTTTTTTGAGCACGTGTTGATGCAGCCTGACGGTCTGGTGATTTGGTTGTTTTCCTTGGCGTTTTCATTAAAGGGATACTACAACGAAATTTCGGCGCTTATTTTATGGTCTATATGTGTTCAAAGGAGCAGTATCACATCGAACACACCAATATCTTGTTAAAAAGTCACGAAAAGGAATTTTAAAACGAATTAAACGATTATCAAAGAGCACCTGGTGGATGTCGCTAACGCCTTGTTTGAAATGCCCGTCTAGGAACCTTGACAGCTAGTGACGGTAAGTGTCTCGCCTCCGGCCACGACGAGAGAAGAGGGGAAGGAGGAACTCCCGTCTTCCCGAGAATCCCTTTTGTGTGTTCCAGAAGTAGCTATTGTCCCCCTACAAGATTATAAAAGATTAACCCGTCACTCAAAATTCGTACAAAAGCAGCCGCTTCGGTGACTGGAACGACTAGGCCATCCCCTCGACGTCAGCCTCGCCGTAGCTTTGCTCGTCCCGAGACGACTTACGTCACGATTGCGTCGGATGTCACGTGCTCTAAGCTGGGCCTTCTCCGAGCGCTTGCTAGAGTGGGCCGTTTATAACAAAAAATACAGCCACCAGGCTCAAAATACAAACGTGCGCTTGTCATTTACGGATATTGCGGATCATATTCAACCTATTTTTGAACACGACGGATATATTTCAAATTTCGTTGAAGTATCCCTTTAAACGTTCAGTTGAAGTCCAGCGCTAGTCCTGTCCATTTCATTCCTACGTCTGTGTTTGTTTGCGCACTCCTGCCAGTCTGTTACTGTTTTCATTGTAACCCATCTCTTATGAAATACCGCCCGGGGTGCTTAAAATGTTTAAACAAATGAATAAATAAATTACACAAAAAGCGGGAGTGTATTGAAATCATCATATTTATTTGTGTCTCTTTTTTATGATGATGTATTTTCATTACGTATGCAATAAAAACGAAATGTAAAAATATCTGACACCAGCCGCGTTCGATTTACTTACACCTCCTGCACCGCTGCAGAAAAGTGTAGGGCGATGTACTTTGGTCATATCTAAATACACATACCGAAAGTAGACTGCCCTACACTTTTCTGCACTGGTGCAGGAGGTGTAAGTAAATCGAACGCAGCTATGCTATGTAGTATATTATGTAGTATAGTATGCATTATAGTATGTAGGATTAGTCTTGGAAATACAAGAAAGAAATACGCTCGCACTTTTCTCACTAAGACCAATTATTGACACAATTGGCCCTGAACCGTTTCCGTTGAACCGGTAACCGCCACATCGGATTATGATTTCGTTCCGGTTCGGGTTCAATACGAAGTGTTCGATTTCGGTTTCGGTTTTGTACCGGTTCAGTCAAAAATAGCGGTTTTGATCCGGTCCTCGGTTCGGGTTCGGGTTCGGTTCGACACCCTGTTTTTGAGGTAACTGTACCTTTACCTAGGTACATTTTTAAGCGAGTACCTAAGTACGTACCTAGGTATCTTTTCGTATGAGTAACTGTAACTGTATCTTAGGTACTTTTTTGAAGTAACTTTTACAACCCTGCGGCTGACCATCAGCTTTGTCTGTCCCAAAGTCGGTAATTATTGCAACCTTGGCATGATTGCGTTATGAGGCCCGATGGGTGGGTCGTAATATCGCAATCAATGTTTCTTTGTTGTTTTAGAGCACAGCTCTTAGGCGCCCGTTTTCCGCCTTGAGCGGCGTCGGCGTCGCCGTCGGCGTAACCGCGCGGTGCACTATGGGAAATGTCCAATAATGCACCGCGCGAGTTCCCCCCCCCCTCGAGGACACGTGACCCCCAGGTCACGTGGCCTCCCAGGTCACGTGACCCCCGGAGGCGATTGAAGAATGAGGGCAGGAGGAGGAGGAGGAGGAGGAGGGTATACCCTCCCTGAGTAGCCCTTCCCTCCTCCTTCTCAAGAGCTGCGCTCCGATTCGGCGTTACAGGGAGTTGTAAACGGCTTTTTTAAACTGAAAACCACAGCTACATGCAGGACGAAATTGTACGACGGGTTGGAAGGTGACCGAATACAACCATATGCTCAAAGAATCATCCCGTTGCTCAAATCTCTCCGGGACGATTTCGTACGGGATGATTTTGACAAGTAGTTTTCTTCTTTCGCTTCATGCCCTTGTTATGACAGGGGTAGTTGATTGGGCTAATAATCGACAAATTGGAATATTTGTTGTCTGTAAAGGGCGTAAATGCCTGGTTATAGCTATATCTTTGGTTAATTTATGGGCATTTTCAAGTCCTTTGCTTTGAACCTTCAACAAGTACCCTAAACAAATTGGCTAATAAAAACATAAGACGAGGCTTTATTTTGATTAAACGAAAACATTATCATACTTTTAGTTTCTTTACGTAACTTCTCAGGAAAAAACAAAACACGACCATAGCTCTCCCAGGAATTACATTGAGCCTACAGAACACGACTTCTTGAATGCTGCTTCCTCTATTGAATAAGCGACGTGCCCCTAGGTAGCTGTATAGTTGCGAATGCCGTCCTCCAAACTTTCCTCGGCGCGTACATGCGCTCCCGTGACGCGCGCCTTAATGGCACGAGCTTTCGTGTCGCGGCGCTCTCGTGTAGCGCGCTCTGCCGTCGACGCTCTCGTGCCGTGCTCTCTCGAGTTATACAGCCACCATGAGGCGCTGCTTTACAGTGGCATTGTGTTGTCATATATATATTGTTGCGGTGCTTAAAGCGGCGAGCTTACAATTTAATCTACGTTTCACACAACCCATGTTGCACGTAAAAGAAACTCGTATCTTGGTACAAGTTCGGCAATCCTAGGGGCCTAACTTGATCCTAATACGGTTTTGCTTGGATCCGTCAGTTAGGGCAAGGAAAATTTTCTTTGCCGCATTTTTTATAGGTTTTCTCTGACTCACATTATAAATGGCCAAGCAACCAGCCTTGAGCCAAAGATGCCACGTAAGAATAAAAAAATTAAACAGGAGTGAAGTCTAAATATTGTCACTTCGGCGATTTAGGAAAAAAAAGCGCCAAATGGAAACCGACCCAAGTAACTCAGTTCCTGGATCCGACATTTGTTCTTTATTTGAGAATATAGGGTCTTGAGAAAACAAACAAGCCATGGTTAAGCCAAACTTGACCTTCTTTGGCCAGAGTCTTGATAGCTTGGCCCTACTACACCAAACACTTGCCGGATTAGGAGAATTAGCGCTGTAGTTTGGCTTCACTTCTGGTTGTCTGTTTGTTATGTCGAAACTTCGGATCTAAATCGCTAGACGAGTTCCAAGATTTAGGCTTTACTGCTTCTTTTTTGGTCCATTTATAGAATCGTTGGCTCAAGCCTGGGCCTTATGTCGCCCTATGAAACGCGCCAAAGAAAACTTCTAAAAAAGTAAACGGAAAGTAATTTGGAACTAACTAAACTTTTGGAGCAAAACTTTATTAGGACCAAGTAAGACCCCTTTGATTGCCAAGCTTGTGCCATGTTAGGTGTATATCGAGTGTTACCTTAGGAGCAATATGAAGTTTAAGCCGAACTCTGGCACTTGCTTGGCGATTTAGGCCCAAAAATGACAGATGACAGCCAAACTACCTGTAGTAACGTGCAACTTTGATACTTATTTGGAAAATTAGAGACAAGGTACCCAGAATATGGTCAAAGAAGGTCAAGCTTGACTCTAGCATGGCTTCTTCAGACGTTTTTAGGACCCTAACTTTCCAGGCAAAGAAATGTAGTTCTCACATCTGGAAGCTCCACTCTGGATAAGTCCTGCTGATGCCAGGAAACAGGATAGCAGGAGCAAGGCAGGAGAACTGAACAGCGTTAGAGTCAACACTTTGACGAAGCACGTGATTTCTCGATGTCATACCACTTTCTCTTGACTCTGTCGAAAACTGCTCGGCGTTTGTTTTTATTTCCTCGGCATTAGTTTTCAGCGTGCTCCACCAAGATGGCACAGCAGAGCAGCAATTGGACGTCCCTCGGGGCAACTATTTTGGCGAACAGGGCGTCCCGCAGCCCGGGGTCCTTTGCGTAGCCGACCGCGGAGAGCTCGAGGATCTCGGCCGCTGCCTCCCGTCCGGTTCGCAAGGGCGTACGACAGGCTGCACATCTCCTGCTGCTCGTAGCATCCCAGGTACCCCTCGTTAGGCCTTCCCCAGCAGGGGCCCTCATGACTTGCCTTTGACCGGGAGTGGCATCCGAGCAGGCGTCCGTTGCGGGTGGTGTGCTTCCCGTCCAACAGTATCTGAATGTTCATCGTGACTCTGCTTTAACCGGCCCCAGAGTCCAGACAAGCGGCGAGTCCCACGTTGTGACGCCAAATGTCAAATTCCTGCTCGCCGCTTGTCCGAAGAAGGGGACTGAGTCGGTGATGAATGACTGTTTATTCTTCAAGCCCTGTGCTCGGCGGCTTCCGCAGCCATGGCTGAACTGACCTGTTCCCCGCCACGCGCTCGAGCCCATTTCCTTAACCCCCGGATGGCTTCTCGGGCCCTCCACATCTTCACCAAAGTTCGGCGTGCAATATCCTGACAATATGTACAAATATAGATCTCTCTCCTCCTTTATTGACTCTGTAAATACCATTCCTCTCCCAGTCCTTGATTTTTCTGAAGGAAGCCTTGTGATCTGAGAAGTGACAGGATATATGTTCGTGGTGCTGGACCAAGCGCTTATTTTGAAATACGAGGTCGGTGCATGCGTTTCGAGAGGTCGTCACTGCAGTGTGAGGAGTTACGAGGGAAAGAAATGGGATGTTTTCCTGCATGAGTGGTGTAATGTTAGTTTTGCATTTAAGTCTTAAGTAAAGTCCCTTACTACTAACATTGGTGTGAATCCAACAGTGCTTAACGCAAGTCGAAAAAAGTGCACGAAATCTTTCGTGAGTGCTATAGGCCAGACAAACAGAGCCTCTCTTTGTCTGGCCTATAACATACACCAAACATTTCGTGCACTTTTTTCGACTTGCGTTAAGCACTGTTGGATTCACACCAATTTTAGTAGTAAGGGACTTTACTCAAGACTTAAAGGCAAAAACTAACATTATACCACTCATGCAGGAAAACATCCACATTGTCGAACTTGGCGGCACGCAGTAATCCAACTTTGTGTAAAATGCCAAAGATATCGATGGGTACCAGCGGACAGTTAAGCACCCTGCTCAACTTTTTATTTTTTATAATATACAGCAGTCTTCTTTTTATAAAATTTGTTTTCTTAAACCTTCTCGGCAGCTATGAGCTCAAACCTTAACTCCATATGCGGGCTGCTACGTTTACCATTGAATTATAAAATCCAAACCTCTTACTCTGGAGCATCATATCTACAGGTTTTGTGTTGATTGAGTGTTAGGCTGAAAATTAAAATTATAACCTTGGAATACACTCAAATAATAAAACAGTGGTTGCCGTTGTTTTTATCAATCAAATCACAACATTCACAACCCAAATAATTTATTCCCGAATATGAGAATTTTTTTTGTAGTGGGTAAAACTAAAGACGAAGCGCAAAACAAAATATCATAAAAATATCAGTCTATTTCAATGCATTTTGATTAAAAATTAATCTAAATTATATATCGAAAAATGTTTAATTTTTAAATGAATCTACGCTCGCTTTTGCCGTTCGTTCATGGTGTCTTTTATAACACAAAACTAAACCTGTGCTCCACCATATGTATATGCACACAAAGAAATTAAAAAAAAGTAAGGAAAGGTTTGTAAAACAAATTGGCAACTATCAAGCAATTATGCTTCTTTAGATTTGCCACCAGCCCTATACGTATTTCACAACACCATCTTGCCAACCCAAATATGCCCGCAATAATTATCATTCAATAAACACACAATGTTTTTAAAAATTATTTTTTTACATACGATATTTTTTGTAAGTTGTCAATACTTTATTTTCACAAATCTGCGCAATTACAAGAATAAGTATGTTGTTTTTTTTCTAACGAAAATCGAGAAATGACTGCTAAATATAGTTGCGTTCTACATTATCCTCAATATTTTAACCTTTTTGCGATGTTCACTTGTGGTATGGACGGGAATATCCACAACAAAAAAAATACATGAGCGCGGAAAATATTTTTTTATTATTATTTATACTGTAGACAACTAAGCATAATAAAACTTCTTTGGTTGTTCATTTTCGCCCCTACTTTCGTCTCGGCACACAGCTCTTGGCAAAATAAAATATAACAATTATTGAAATACCCGAAAGCAAAAGCAGCCCACTGCTTGTTCGGCCCAACTCCGTCATGCTAAAAAAAAAAAGGTCCCATGCCCTACACTATACTTTGTTTCACATTCTGCTTGAGCGGAGCAGACGCTACCACCTCATTGACCCAATCAAGCTTCATCGAAAATGCGTAGTCAAAACGCTCGTCGTCTTTCTGTGTTTCGTACCACCATGTCACACAAATGACACACAGAAGAACGTCAAGGATAACGACGCGTTTGCGTCATTATCAAGGAAAACGACGCAAACGTGGAACGAAGACGAACGTCGTGAGGATGCACATTCGGCGAGTTCTTGATTGCCTCCGTCGGATCAGGGCTTTAGCTACGTTAACACTTACAGTGAAGGAAGTATCTGCTGGTAACGTTACCTCCGGTTTAGATGAGTACCCGTGAAACTACAAATTGAGGCTTTCGAGCTTTGTAGGCGGGCGCAAATTCAACTCGCTCTAGGAAGAAATGTAGTAGGGCCAGTAGACGAGGTTGAAGGCCAGGAAGAGCGCCGGAAATGCAACCCGGCTCAGTTGGTCGATCCGCTTGGCATTCACTTTGCCGTTGGGCCGCAATCCCTGGACGGTGGTGCGCACTTCCGCATGGCCCGATTTGTCGCACAGCAGCTGAGCCTGAAACGAGAACGGTCGATCTGGCGTCAGCCGGAGTGGAAGTGCTTATCGGAATGAGCCGTTGTCGAAAGTGAAGTCGAGAGTTTAATTAAACTGTCCGATATTTGCCCCAAGATTCCTGTTTTTGTATTTTGTTTTAGAACGTTGTTATTACAAAGTGGTGAATGAAATTTCGGAGCTTGAAAAGTCAAAGGCGGAGGGGCTCACGAAAGGAAAGGCATCCGACGACGGAAAAAACGCTAACGGAAGAGCTTTAATCAGCAGAGATGTCAATAATGAACGACTATGAAGTCAAATCATCTTCCCGAAATCCTGTTCAAGTGAGCTGTTTTTCACCACGTTGCGCTGGATTGCATTGTAATTAACCTTTTAGAGCATTTTGATAGTTGTGAGTTGAATAAGTAGCTTTTTCTATTACATGATCATAAGCACTGTAGCAAAACAGGGCGAAAATTATAAGTTCGATGAAAGAAGTGGCAGAACTGCTAATAAACGTAAAGAATTACATATCGCAAAATTTAATGAGAGTTACTAATATTCAACATTAGCTCTATTCAGAACAATAAAAGCTATGTTGATGTTACATTAAGTATATAGCTACTTGTTAGTGCAGTGAGTTAAAAGCGCATGTTACTGGGACAAGATTTGTTTCATTTGACGTGTAAAAACAAAATGAAATTAAATAAATATTTTTCTACATTTTTTCGCTCAACAATAAATAAATGAGACAAACTCAAAACGCCTAACACATCCAGGCTGATTTAACACAAAAGCGTGGTTTATTTATTGCCTAAGTCGAGCTTATGAGCATGTTTAAAAAAAAATATTGCTTTGCGTACGTACAAGCGGTATCAATCTTCGGGACGTCGCTCGAAGCTTCATTCGAAGTTACCTGGAGCATAAACAAAGAAAACACTTTGAATGGATGACCAGCAAAAGCAAAACAACTTTCTTGAAATTCCGCAGGGAGCTATCGAGCGCTATTTGGGTGTACGAGTTTCACAAAAATAAACGAATACACTGAGTGCAATAAAACGTTGTACCAAGGCATCTTTACGTGGTGTACCTATTATACTAAAATTGCATGAGTGTAGGTTTAAAAAGAATTCAAACTTAAAATCGTATTTTGTATGCACAGGGAGGGAAAGGATAAATTTAGTCTGGTTGAGGCTGCTACTCATGCATGACATAATATAAAAAAGAAGGCTTGTTTGATATAAACACCAAAACAAATCCATCAGTTCAGACTGCCTGTGGTACCAGCTGTGAGTATCAATGTGAACCGAAGGGTTTGCTTCAGTTCTTTTTCCGTATGCTTAGAAAACGCAAGAATCAATTATGCTTCTTTTTGCTGCCTAAAACCCACTCTCATGAAATTTGAGTGTTATAAATGCACCAACTCTGAGACACCTGTGTGAAAGTTGTCCTTGCAATCAGTTAGTTGGTTTTAGTTACACGCATTTATTTCCGCCCAAATAGCTAGCCGTCAGTAAAAATAAATGCCATAATTTTTTGTTTCCTTCTAATTGCGTTTGCTTTAAAATGCTTGCTAGGAAAATTATCGTACATGTTAGTAGCATTAAGTATACATCAATTTATTTATCACTGTGCTATTTGGCAGCTCCATGACTGCCAACCTTTTTTTGTGCCGTATGGTAAAAGTCTCTATGAGAGAGTGTACCCCTGTCTTTATAAATAGGCAAATGTGAATGAACGAGATTTCAAGGATGCTCGTATGCGATGTTAGGGACATGTCAGTCCGTTAAAAATACCCCCCCCCCACGGCGACAAAACGAACTCGCAATCCACGGGTATCGAAAAAGGTGACGACCTCTGACCTCCCGGCCAATTACTGAAACCTCAGATATTGCTGCACTGATGAATAATGCCCACTAATATTATCACTGTAATCAAAACATGTTTGCTATCTGGGATACAAAGCATTTTAGAAGCCGATAGGTATGCCACACCGCGATCGGTACCTATTCTCCACAACAAACGCTCCGAATAAACATATCAGTATAGAACGCTATTACTAACACTATTCAGAAGATTGCATATGTCAGTATTCGAGAGCGCTATGACAGATAATAGGAGCGGAAGATATGCATCAACTTTAGCCTGAGACTTTACACAAAACGTCAGGGCTGGGCATTTATTAAATGGTATCAGGATAAATCGCCATCTTTTAATCGAATAATTAATCACTTAACCAGTTTCGTGTATTCCCATTGATAAGAGTTTAAGAAAAGTAAAAGTTAAAATTTTGTCTTCGCTGAATATGTAATGGTAACTACAAAATGAACAATTTCGGATTTTAAAGCAAGCTTGATGTGTACTTGAGAACAGCCAAAGAAAATCGCACTCATAAATTATTACTTCGGCCCCACAAAGCGTTGACATTTCTCCGGAAATAGCGAAATACTTTTAATTTTCACAAATGTCGCAGCGCTAAACGAACATGCGCAGAACGTTGGAGTTACTGGGACACGTATAATGTTCTCACTGGTTTGGAGTTGCAAATCTAGCCCCACTGTTAAATTTAGTTCCAATTTCGCCTAAAGTTTGCATTTATACAGGAGCACTAGTCCACGTTTCCAAAGTGCAAACGTAACGTTTTGACTTTGCACCGAAGTTGCCAGCTCCTGAGACGCATACCGTTTCCGGATTGGGCGGCGTCGCCGTCGGCGTACGCCGTCGGCGTCGGCGTCAGCGTCGGCGTCGCCGTGGAGCCGTTGCCGTTGGCGTCGTTGTCGGCGATAATTGCTCGTAACCCTTGTGAGAGAGTTCCGACGTGCCTGCCGCGGTTACTCTCACGAGGGATGCCACTCACGAGGATCACAGTGCCCTCAGCGACCCTCGTGAGGCCAGCCCTGAAACAACCCTCACGAGGATTGCGAGGGTTGAGTTGTCCTCGAAAGGAGTTACCGTCTCCACTTTGAGGGTCACGGGAGGTTATGCAGAGTTGCCACTCACGATGGATCACGAAGAGTTACCCTCACGAGGTCGCAGGGAGTTACCCTCACAAAGGCTTACTGGGGTTACCCTCGTGGGGTGCACGATGGTCCTGCCCTCACGGGTCCACGAGGGTGCCCCTGAGGTCACGTGACCCCGATGTCACGCGGCCCCCTGGATCCTTGACCCCTTGAGGTCCACGTGACCCACCTCGAGTCACGTTACGCCCCTCAAGTCACGTGACCCCCTGAGGCCATGTGACCTCCCCTCAGGTCAGCCGTGATCCCCTGAGGTCACGTGACCCCCTGATGTCACGTGACCTCCTGATGTCACGTGACCCCTTGTCAGGTCACGTGACCCTCCTGATGTCACGTGACCCCTGGCGTCACGTGACCCACTGATGTCACAGTGACCCCTGACTGTCACGTGACCTCGGAGAGTCACCAATCTCTCAATACCCTTCCACCCTATCCCTCAGTACCGTTCCATCCTCCTCCTCAAGAGCTGCGCTGTAATCCGGCATTACAGGGAGTTGTAAACTGGCTTTCATTTTTTGTTTTTGAAAATTATTTCGATTGACCCGTTCAAAGAATTAATCGGGATTAATGCATTACTGCAGTAATCGCTAGGTTAATCGATGAGAGCCCACTACAACCAAAAAAAATTGAATGCGTTATATTTTGGCTTGCCATCTGCCTTACACTACTAACTGTCCAAAAGGTCAAGTTACAGTGTTTGAACAGGGTCCCGTGCAGTGCAATAAAGAAATCTGTATTCCTGCAGAACAATGTTTTGTTTTTGAATAGCACACACATCCAAATTATTAAAGTTCATCTTAATTCTTTTTATATCCAACTTTCATTTCTGACATCACAAAGCTATGCTGCACAAAACATTTGACAATTTCTGAAAAGAGTGCAAGATCATCTTGGACAACAAGGCACGGCATTACGCGACGTCCACCACGTACCCCACCCCTCGTCCTAATACACCGCAGAAATCTTGTGTGCTAAAGTGTACTTATGCACTACGATTATTACGAAGTGTCAATAAACATAAGACAATGCACCATCGTGGTACCCTTCGCTACTTAAAATTACCATTTTATGGAAAGCGGAATGAGAAGGACTGTCAGGCTTGCATGGTTTAGAGCTGAGCCATGGTTTCATAGAGTAAATTCAGAATAGCAGTGTTTCGTCGAGATGAAATAATTTTTGACACGGAACGTATAAAAAAATTTGAATTAAAAAAGAAGAAGAATACCTGTTTTTTTTATTTTTACTAAAAGTAACATTTTTTTTAAGAAGAAAGCTTCCCATTAATAACGCTCTCCAGGGCTATACACGGAGGAGTAATTATAGAAGAAACGGAAATTTTCGTTGCTTTGGCAATTCGAGACGCATTTTTTGGCAATATCGGACACAACTGCTACGGTAGCAGTCACTACTGGAATTACACAAGAAGTAAAGATATGCCGTAATGAATATAAATGTAAATTTCAGAATGTGTACCCGTGAAAAACGCAAATGCGTTAAATAACGGATGTTAAAAATAAAGGAGAGCAATTAAGGTCAAGCAATGCTAGGTAATATCGTGAGAAACGTTATGTCTATAAACAATTAGAAGGCAACATTATGCCACATTTTGAAGTTTGGAGTGAGAATTTGCTAGGCTCAAAGGGGAGCTGTGATAATTGCGTGGGCTTAAGCGGTTCCACGATTCAAAATGCAGAGAGAAATGTCACCCAGAAGTACGCCGGTGCACCACGCTGAACCAATAGTGAGTGGGCGAGAGCGGAATGTAACTTGAGTGCAGTTGTGTGACCATCTATCGACTTAACAGTGCTAGCTCTTTATGCGGTTTGAATCGCAATGCCACTCTCTGCCGTTCTGCAAATCGAGCAATCATCACACCTTCCTTCCTTGACCACCACCGTTATTACCACAAAACACAGGATGGACGAAAGAAAAGACATAAAAGAAGTATTCTGAACCGAGAAAGCGCAATAGTGGTGAGAAGTGTATCCGTGTTCCGAGCGGCGTTCCGAGCGACCAGAAACAACAGCAACCCCAAAGTCGCCGTGAAAGTTGTTCGCCGTGCTACAGCGTACCAAGCGATGGAAAAAGGAGCTTGGTAGAAGCAATCATGATTTGTCTTTGTTCCAGTGTTCCGGTCGATGCTCTCGTATTGATTGCTCTGGACGCAACCGGCACAGATGTGGCTACCAGCCTTACAGAGCAATGACCTGGGTGTCTCTTTGCTCAGGGTGGAACTGAATTGAAGCATCTAAAATACAAGTGTCTCCAAGCGTTCTTTGAAGTGCGATGAAGAATTGAATAAACAGAATTGTCACGAGGATGGCTTAATAATATTAGTGTTTAAAACCGCGTTCGTGGCTCGAGGCAAAACCTCGGCCCGCGGATCCCTAGTTGTCGAGTTCGCAATCTCGCAACCTGTCAGACGCAGTATTGCGGACGCGTAGTTTGGCAGTACGTCCAAAAGATTCCTAAGTAGCCAGAATGTCTTGTTTCTGCTCAGTTCATGCTCAGAGATGCAATTCTTTTTTTGTTTGTTACTTCAAAACTCCTGAATCGCAAACTTGTTTCTCCGGTACTGCATTATATAATTTCTCGACGCTTCAATTTCTCCCTTGAGCGCCATGATTGTATATCAGTTTATTAGGAGTAATATATTTTACCGTGACAACGAAGATATTGGGTATGTTTAACATAGTCAGAGTTGTCTCGAGTCCTGAAACGCATCTGCATGAATTGACTAGATGAAATGTAACTAATATCTACATTAGTGTATTTGTTCCAGAAACTCGCCGAGAAAAACTGTTCGGCGACTTATAGGACCAACTTTATGTCACGTTTCGCATTTAATAGTGAAAGCTTTACCAATGCTATCGTTTTCTATCAGCTCGATGCCTCGCGTAAACTCCTATTAAAAATTATTGTTTATTAAACACTGACACCAGATTCCATATTCATTAATTTGACTTATTGTGATACATATAGATAATTCGATAGGCTTTTTATTCTTCGCAATATCATTTTCTTTTAATATAAGTTGAAGTTATGTTATGATTTCTTTGACGGCCGTTTCTGCGACAGCAGGGAGACACAAAAATGTGGTTCTAAAAAGTTTCCGAAAAAAATGTTGCGATTTCTCTGATTTAGTTAGATAGACTATGAAGTTATTTTTGAACTTCTTCCTTTTTATTTATTCCTCAACTCAAAAGCGAAAGGAAGAACCACGTGGTCGTGACGTGCTTTGGAACCGGAGTGATCACTCCAAGCTTCTACCGTGCTTTCTAAGCGCACCATTGAACTTGTCATTATCAAGTGATGATACGTGTCGTCACGGCCCTCATTGGTCACGAACGCGAATTCAAATATTCGTCGACGCGATTTCTAGTTGATGACCGCATACGTCCGAATCACGCATTGCTCTAGTGTCTAGTTCAATGCGTGAGCTGGGTTCGGCTGACGTGCTTGCAGCATCGCGGATGCATCACAGTGAACAGGCGCAGAACTTTCGAAAGAGAAGAGGTACCAACTAGTCCGCTATATTTTCGAATTTGGTACCGAAAAGGAGGCTTTAGGTTTTCTATGATCAGTGTACCAGTTTTAATTTGGCGCACTAAATAATATGGGATTTGCAACATTCAAATTTATTCAAGCTAAAGTTTCATTTTATGGTCCATTTAACATTATAAATAAATTTCAAACATTATTCATCACCACAGCGATGCTTATTCGAAAATATCTATATTAGTAATTCGATGCATCTTTAAATACTTTTTGTTTAATATAACATAATTTCGAGTGGCAGTCTATCTTATTATGGAGAGATTAGTTTTGTTTGGTGTAAGAAAGAGTATGAGTATCATATTTATTTACGTTTACATCACAACTAATAAAAAAGAGAATCTGCATGGGTGTCAGAAATTTCGATTAACAGACGAGACGTCACATGGGACAGACGACATACAATATATATTCGGCTTCGAAAGAGCAAGCTAGGGAACATCGCATGCAATACACGCACACACCATTTACACACTCAAAATTTTAGCACAGCTTGTTGCTATTCCAGCGTCCTTTCTTTGGGCACACCTTAACACACGAAAGCGTTAAAAGCGGTATTACGATAAAAACAGAATATCATGAAATGTTCTAATAACACCGACCGAAGTACTCAAACAACACTGATTTTAAGTTCTCCGTCCGCTAGAGAATTCACCAAAAGCGATGTGAAATAAAGCTCGCAGTATTGCGTGTAAAACTAACAAAGCAATAAACGTGTCAATCAAATATACCGACCTGGGAACAAAGAAACTTGTTCGGTAGCCGCCTCCAGAGGTAGTTAACGAACGTAAACTCTAAGAGCGCAGCGAACACGAAGGAAGTGCACGATCCGATCCACACGTCCATGGCCTTGATGTAGGACACCGGAGGCAGGTTGCCCTGAATGCCAGCTCCTTTAGACGAGATGGTGAGCAGCGTCGTCACCCCGAGTGTCACCCTGGCTGGGATGGCGTCCACGTCGAGCCAGAAGGACACCCAGGAGATCACCACGATCAAGGTCGTCGGCAGGTATGTCTGAACCATGTGGTAGCCCAAGGAACGTTGCAGGTGGAAATCTGCCTTAAGGCAGCTGTATTCCCCTAGACGCAAAAAAATAAGGAGTGACGATTGACTGCTGCATCACTTGAATGCCCAATGCACAGCTAGCATATCGAAAAGGCACGTGACCAGAAATAACAGTGTGTACACAAAAATATCCTTGAAAGTACATGGTATCTACACTTGCCTGATTTTTATCAGAATGAAATTATTTTGTCATATGTAAGAATGCATGCCGATATTATATCGGAAAGCATTTATCAAGTTACTGTCGCGTCTCCATTTACCGACTTTAATCGAACTTATATTATTTACATTCATCACATGATCCCGAGTATTAGATGCCGTGGGTAGCTGACATTCTATTAAAATTTCTAACATATTTAACGACTTCCATTGTTATCGTAATTTATGTAATTCACTCTAAATGCATGGTCTCAGGCTCTCTCTGTCTAGGTCTGCAAGGTCCTACTGTGAAAAAGAAAATAAATAATTTTGTGAAGAGTTTAATAAGCCAACTTGCTTGGACATCCGTTTAAGACTAAATGATAAAAGCAAACCATGGGGTTTGGTTTTAATGTTTTATTGGAAAAATATGATGACCGTGAGATAGAGTGTAACTAGAAATGGGTAGGCTCCACAAAAGTTACTGAGAATCGTTCAGCATTCGTGTGATTAGGAGAATATGTTTTAGTGAACGAGGAAGACCTAATTTCTTGAACTCAATGGGGCCATTAATATTATTTGATATTTTGCAATTTTTATATAATTACCTTATCAGTGGTTCGGGCAACAAAGAGAAACAAATATGTTAGCGAGTCATACTTTAATTCGATTAGGCAAAAACAGTTCAACATCTCATGGCGGCATTTTGTGTTCAATACGCGCTATGGGGGTACGTGGCAAAGTGAAGAAAATCCTGAGTTAGAAAAGCAGAATAAGTAAAATTTATCTGATTTAAACCATATTTATTTCATTTAAAACAGAGTTATATAATTTACAAGAAATTAATTTGTTATAAACCTAAGATATTTATTTAAATCACTGTTTTATAGATAGCAATTCTTTACTGCCGTATCTACAGAGAGTTCCCGAGAAAAAGCAACCGTGTTTTTTGAGCCAGGAAAATGAAACTATCCGTCTATGAATGGTCAAACTCCCTGAGATCGCGACGCTAGAGATTGGGATAGAACGCACAAGTTTGAGGACAATACGTTATCTAGATTAAAATTATTTTGGGAAAAACAAATGTTTTTATGAGCCGACGTCAACCTAAGACTAATACACCAAAACAAGAACTGGCATTATATATGGTTAAAGTCAGCAACCAACGTGAGGAGACTGTAGAAGAACACAGGAGACATGATTGATGCTGATCTCACAACTCAGTATTTTATACAGACAGAGAAAAAGAAAGAAGATGACATATAACTAAGAGGCGCTTGCATATGGCATGATAACTCTAAGGCACGGGGCAACGGCTTTAACGCATTGAAGCGTTTAAAAACAAAACTTTCTGTTCGGGAAGAGTAAGAGAAGGATGGCTCGCGCAGTGCTGTCCCAAAATTTGTAAAATATACGCCTCGTAAATTTCTCTGGTGAGCTATTTTCCTTAAATCGACCTTTGTTCATATAGGAAAAACCTACGTTCTAGTATCACTTGAAAGGGATATTAGAGCGAAATTTCGGCGCGTATTTTTGGTATATTCTTCTTCATGTGAGCAGTATCACATCTGGAACACCAATCTGTTGTTTAAAAAAGGCACGAAAATGAATTTTAAAACGAATTAAGCGATTAGCAAAGAGCACCAGATGGATCTTGCTAAAGCCTCGTTTGTAATGCCCGTCCAGGAACCTTGACTGGTAGTGACGATGCCTGTCTCGCCTCTGGCCACCACGAGAGAAGAGGGGAGAAAGAGCTCCCTCTCACCGGGACTCTCTTTGTGTGTGCCAGAGGTCGCTATTGTCCCTTTACAAGATTAAAGAAGATTAACCCGTAACTCAAAATTTGTACAAAAGCAGCTTTGGAGTTAGTTGCGGTGGCCCGATCGCTAGCGTGCTTCGGTAGCTGGAACGGCTAGGACATCCCGTTGACGTCTGCCTCGCCGCAGCTTTCCTCGTCCCGAGACAATCTACGTCACGATTGCGCCGGATGTCACGTGCTTTAGGCTAGCTGCTCTCCGAGCGCTTGTCAGAGTGGGCCGTTTATATCGAAAAATGCAGCCATCAGGCTCAAAATACAAACGTGCGATTGTTATTTACGGGTATTGTGGATCAAATGCAGCCAATTTATAGAAACAACGGGTATGTTTTAGGTTTAACCGAAGTACCTCCTTAACGCCTCCTCGATTGAGCGTGCTCCTTTGTGTCGTGTTTTTCCGCTTGAGAAAAAAATATATATATATAGTATATATATTTTTTTTTTGCTGGAAGAAATTTTACGTAAAGAAATATTTGGGGACCTTAAATATTCTAAAGTAAAAATAAGATAATTTAAGACTAAGTAACCTGCCAGAAATGAATGACACGAAGCAAGACACGCTAGCCGGAACTTGCAAATCAAGCAGTCTTACCTATATGAAACTTTTCCTTGCACAAAGAAGTGTTCACTTTTTCAATTTCGAACTGAGGTAACTTCAAGTTGTCAAAGAGAACCACCGGTTGGCTTCCCGACCACTCCAGCAGCAATTCCTCGGTCGTCTTGGAAACTGCGTGACAATGAGCGGGGCCGTGCATTTCAGCAAAAAGCTCGGGGTAGCGGCAACAATGGAAGGGCCTCAAATCATTGCGTACATGAAGCAATCTCGATGCTGCAAACTTGGGAGTCCATTGGGTACCGGTAGAGATCCATCATGCAGGAGAAACGGAGCTTGAGCCTGTAGACGCGAATAAAAGGGATTATTCAACGGCCTGCTGCAAGACCCCCAAAGCTCTGATTGAATCCGCACTTGTATACAATAAAATCGATGGCCGCAAAATTCATTGTGACTGTCCTTTGTTATTTTGTCGTGTCTTTTAGACAGGAATTGCTGACAGGCTCGAAAAATCTAGTCGTAGGCACTGCAATCTACGATTCAGATATATAAAAAATATAAAAAAGGAAAATCATAAACCTTATACGCCGATAAATAAAATATACTTTTCATTTTGAATACGTTCCGTAATCATAGACCGAGTACAAATTTTTTTATTTAATGAATTGCAGCGGGTTCTGGATTCAGGCTCAGAATCAAAGATTTAAAAAAAAAAATGTTATTTTCACCAAATCCTTTTGAACCCTTTTTCAAGCACGTCTGACTACAAACCATTTTTATTTTCAATTTCACTGAGCCTTTTATTTACTTTTCTTCCCGCGGTTTGAAACGAAAAATTGGCGAAATTTTGAGCCGCCTCTTTCAGATACAAAATGACCTTCAAGGACGAATCTACTGTTCCGCGAGTTTGATAAGCTTTCGAAGCGTTCGTTTTAAAAATAGTTAACACTCATGTTTTTTTCTTAAAGAGTTTGTGTTGTTTTAAATTTGTGATATATTTGCTATTAATTAGTGACTGAGTTATGTCGGTAAGTTTTTGCGAGATGTGGAGTCAAAAAAATCCTACGCTTTTGAAATAATGATGGCAATGACTGCAATGCCCTAAAAAGACCTATTACGGAGGACATTACTTACATCAGAGAGCAATCAAAACGGCGACATTTTGAGCTTTAGAGGAGTATATTCTGAAACAACAATCACTAAGTTTTTTTTTTAAGTATTATTACCTTAGCGCCTCTCAAAACTTCAAAATGGTAGTACAACCACAAGTAAGCCTTTTGATTTCATACCGTGATCGGTCGAGGTAACTAAACCTAGGTTTTCTGCCGGCATAGATAAACAATTGATTTCAGAAAGCTGATACTCCGACTGACTCTGACGCTAGCGGGGAGGGGGGGGGGGGGGGAGATGCGAAACTTTGGAAACATGACGTTACTTCTATGAAAAAAATATAAAAAAATTGTTAAAGGACGCTTTAGCTTCGCCTTTACGAGTAGAGTGCGATATCTCAATATAAGCGTCCGCTTGTTTCCGAGCCGTGCAGGTGTGTCTGCGTGGCCTAGTCCATGGCCTGTCTGACTCGCAAACAAGGCGTCTTGGGTTCGATCCCGCTGCGCCAGAAATTCTACGATTTCTTTCTTTAAGGCAAGTAAATAATAATGCAATTAAATGCAAAGGTGCAAGCAAGCTGGACAACAACGTCGAAAATAATTTATGGAGAAGGGGTATTAGAGGTACAAAGGCATCAGTCACCTAGCTGTGTTTGGAGATTTGTGTTTGTCCTTTGTCCCTCTTGTTCCCCTTCTCCAGGGAATATTTTCGGCAAATGAATAGCTTATCGACCAATCAGCATTTTCTGGTACTACCAACGCCTGCTCTTCAGCGACATGATCTCCCTAAAGCCAACGCTTTATTCAATATGGGACCTTTTTAGGAGGGGCGTCCACCTCAGACTAATTGTGTCAAAACTAGGCATTACATTGTGGGAGCCTGGGGCATTAATTTCATTAAAAAAGTGAAAGCCGTTTACAACTAACTTTCTGTAACGCCGAATTAGAGCGCAGCTCTTGAGGAGGAGGAGGGAAGGGTACTGGGGGGTCACGGGACCTCGGGGGGAGGTCACGTGACCTCAGGGGGGGTCACGTGCCCTGGGGAGTCACGTGACGATGACGTCATCAGTGACGATGACGATGCGGATGCCGATGACGTCATCAGTGACGTCACTGATGACATCATCAGTGATGATGACGATGCGGATGCCGATGACGTATAGTGACGTCACTGATGACGTCATAGTGATGATGACGATGACGATGCGGATGCCGATGACGTCATCAGTGACGTCACGCGTCCCATAATGCACCGCGCGGTTACGCCGACCTCACGGGGGGGGGGGTCACGTGACCCCCCCCTCCCTGAGGTCCTCCTGAAGGAACCCGAGGTCCTCCCGAAGGAACCCGAGGTCCTCCCGAGGTCCTCCCGAAGGAACCCGAGGTCCTCCCGAGGTCCTCCCGAAGGAAGCCGAGGTCCTCCCGAAGGAACCCGAGGTGCTCCCGAGGTCCTCCCGAAGGAACCCGAGGTCTCCCGAGGTCCTCCCGAAGGAAGCCGAGGTCCTCCCGAGGTCCTCCCGAAGGAACCCGAGGTCCTTCGGGAGGACCTCGGGTTCCTTCGGGAAAATTTACCCATGATGCACCGCGCGGTTACGCCGACGGCGACGGCGACGGCGACGGCGACGCCGCTCAAGCCGGAAACCGGCGCCTAAGAGCTGCGCTCTAAAAATACCTTGACAGCCAAGTCAGAATACTTTCGTTTCTTGGTGACAAGATTGATGCACTAATCCGTGTGTGATTCTACGATGAACTAAAGGCCAAAGCCACAGACCGCCAGGTTCAATATCGTTTCACTGTAAACTATGACATGCTTAACATTGATTAGGGGTGGACTAATAATGCTCAAATTAAAAGTCCCAGATTTCGGGCTTTTTTTTTTTTGCAATATTAAAGTGAGTGATTCACTCAGTGCTATTAAATTCGAGCCACTGACCTCCCATCTCCACCAGTTATTCGAGAAGCGTGCAGCGACACGTGTATCGTTGCGAAATGGCTCGTTATTTGACCTGGCGGTCCATAGCTTTTGCCTTTAGTCTATCATAGGGTGTCACAGAGTATAAAATAAATGCCCCGGGCACCCCCGAAGTCTTGCCTTGTGTTGATAAAATTTGGTTAATGTTTACGTCAATTCATAGATATATTTCATATTTTTTGTTTATATTTGGCCCAGGTCAATCCATGTTCTCAAGCTTTCACATCCCATTCCCAACGCTAGCTTCACATTCTGACAGAGTTTCAGCTTTTGCAATACGCAGCTTCTTTATTCATTGCTGAAGAACAGGGTTTCATTTTCTTTAGTAAGCAGGTATACTCTTTTAATTTGCTTTTTTATTTCTGAATAACCTGGGACAGAAGGCGGTAGGTTATTTTGTAATTATTAATAACAAAATATCAATAGAAGAAAAGGTAGAAATAATAAATTTGTTTTCTTTGTCCGCTATCGGGGTTGTATCTGAGAAAATTGTTGATAACATCATCGCCTTCAGTAAAACTATTTAGGATCACTGTGCCTGTGTCAAAACACTAAGAAAGCTAACAAACTTGGAGATAACTCGCAGTTAAATCTCCCAAATAACGAAGAAAACTACCACTTTGCAGACAGCTGCGCTTAATAAGTTTACTATTTTTTATTCAATATAACGACGCTTATAATGTAAGATAGCGGATGGTTCTTTGAACTAGATACGTAAGGCGGATCATAATTGTTTTTTATTGAAGTTTTAGAACCGGATTTTGGCGCCGCTGAAGAATACAAGACGTTTTCGTTACAATCGTCTTGCATTCTAACAAACAAATCGTTAAAAATCTAATAAAAAAATTGTTAGAAATGAACGTCTTATTACAGTTCAACCAGGGCGTCTAAAATTATAAATTCTTATGTTATGTAAATGAAAGTATCTACAAATGCCGTTGTTTAAAATCATTTAGCTATTGATATTAGATTTGTTTTAAATCTTGAGGTGCTGATACAAGATATTTATTTATTTCGTTCTGCCGCCATTACGATACATCAGCTGTAAGTGAATTCGACCAATTTCTAACGAAATTAGGCTTTACTGATCAACTTATCATCACAGCTTAAATACCTAAATAGGTACAATACACTGCTTTTTTCGACGAGTGAAACACAGTAACAAAGGACAGGCATGAGTATTGGAGAAATCATGATTGATATTCGTTATGCTGAAAGATATTTTATGCATAAAAATGTCTTTGACCCAAGAAACGGATATTGTCCAATCAGAATCAAAAAAAGAACACATAAGGACCACACATTATTATATTAGAAGAAACTGACAAAGAAGTTTTTATAACTTCATATAATATATTATATTGTTTTTATCAGTTCTTATGAAGGTTTCGTATGCAAAGTCACTACCGTAAGCCCTACTTGATCATACACTTTTAATGACTCAAAAAAAGTGTATATTACGGTACTGCTCTAAAACTAAGGGATTTCTGGTGCCAATGTGACTGTGCTTTACTGCTCAATGTTCGTCGGCTTCGACATGCTAGACTGAGCGTCAGAAAACAATGCTTGCGATGCTACTAACTACCATCATTGATGTAGTATAATGAGAGCGAGGGTGTTATTGATATTTGTATAACGGGGAGTGGAGTGGTATGTTCGGTTGCAATGTTTGATGGAATATTTGACTCCAAGTTATGTTACTCTTCGTCGGCATCGATAGCAAGACTTGACTTCAAAAATATTAAGTTCCAAAACGTTCGCTGGTTTCCCAACAAGGTTACGCAGGTCTCGATATTTTGTTTAATTTTTGAAGGAACAGAGCCAAAAATAAAGGGGTGAGAACCATTATTCCATATTTCATCAGTTTCACTACAAAATAAAAGAAATAAAGGGGTTTATACTGAACGTCGTTGCTAATTTCACTTATAAAAAAATAATGACATGATATCCTATAATGCAGCTTTAAGATCTTAAGTATGCATTTTAGCTAAACAGCTTGTTCCAATATAACTGGGTGACTTTTCTTTTACTCCGTGTACGCTTCTTCAGGACCAGTTGAAACAACTTATCATCGACTATCATCGCCTGTGCATACGCAAATAAAAAAATTAAATTAAGTACCTATTAGGCATCAGGACACTGCACAGCTTTAGTAACTGGCAATAGAGCGCTTCATTGAGCAATTGAGAGTTCAATCATGGAATCGTTTAGTTAGAATCATTCTGAGAATAGCAGATATTATAATCTCCAGGTATGGACTACTGAGTGTATAAAAGCTCACAAATTGTTTTGTCCACCTTCTAAAAAAGCAAGAAAAAAAATGAAAGCCCTTTACAACTCCCTGCAACGCCGAGATTAGAGCGCAGCTGTTGAGGAGGAGGAGGGGGAGGGACCACCTTTTCTCCCTCCTCCTCACCTCCTCATCCTGTCTGCTACTCCTCTCTTCGAGCGGCGTCGCCGTCACCTCACGAGGGTCACGTGGCCCCCGTGGCGTCACGTGACCGCTGCGATGTCACGTAAAGATGAAGATGTCGCTGACGTCATCGTCATCGTCATCATCACTGATGACGTCATCAGTGACGTCACGCGTGCCATAATGCACCGCGCGGTTACGCCGACGCCTACGGCGACGCCGCTCAAGCCGAAAACGGGCGCCTAAGAGCTGCGCTCTAAATAGAAAAGATCTATGCGTACGCCTTCCTCACTCTATTGTGCAGTGGTGATTTGACTATTCGTGAGTAATTACACCCCCCTCTTCCCTCCCCGGCTTACATTTTATTTCACATTTATGATAAATATATCCTTTCGCGCCGATACCGAGGACGAGGGTTGTAAAAGTTATCTCGGAAATTCACTTAAGATACTATTACAGTTATGCTTGCAAAAAGTACCTGAGGTGCGTATTGTATCCAAGTACAGCTGCAGTTATTTAAAATACATTTTGCATTTTTATAAAATGGCGAATAGTAGCGGACGGTACCAAGACGGACAAAAATGTCGTGAGGGACGTTGATGGGGTACCACTATGACGTACAAAGAAAAAGCTTTATAGATAATAATAAAAAAAATCGTCGGCCTTACAAATGATAAAAAATAAACACGTGATTAATTATGGACTTAACCAAAATCAGGACTGGTTTGAAATCGTCGTTGTGAAATGTACTAATATACTTACGATAGACAGGGTGTTTTACTTATTCTTTCAAATTTGTTTTTTTTTAAAAAAGCCGTGAAAGCTACACCTACGCGGTTTGTGCAGGTGAGTTATACGGCCAAGAGGAAATAGTACAGGAAGATAGCCGCAACTGTTAGTTGGCTAATTACGTAAAATTTGTTAATTAACTTTTCAATTAGTGCAAATATACATATAGTCCTAATTATAAACTTGCTGAGCATTATCGGAAACCACTAAATCATCTATTTTTAGAAGATTATAATGCCGGGGCAGCATTTTATGGCGTTCTCTAAAAACGCTCCATTTGGACGCGTTTCTAGATTTCGGTTTCTTATCCGAGCGCGTCTTTGCGCCCGCGGTCCCGCACTCCAGTGGTTGCGACTCGAAGCCACCCCCTCGCCTCCCTCGTAGAATGGAGTGAAGTAGGGCGGATGTGTCTTGCATGTCTCAGCAACTAGGGAGCAGGGCCGCGGGCGCGTAGATGCGCTCCGATAAGAAACCGAAATCTAGAAAGGCGTCCAAATGGGGCGTTTTTACAAAACGCCGCAAAATGCTGCCCCGGCGCTATACCCTTCTAAAAAATGCTGATTTAGTGGTTTTTGATGATGCTCAGCAAGTTTCTAATTGGAACTATATGTTTATTTGCTCTAATTAAAAAGTTAATTAAGACATTTTACTTAATTATTCGACTAATAGTTGCGACTATCTCCCTATACTATGTCCTCTTGGCCGTATAACTCATCTGCACAAACCACATAAGTGTGGCTTTAACGGTTTTTCTGAAACAAATCTGAAAGAATAAAAAAAAACACAAAAAAACATGTGTATACCTGACAGTTGAGGCTTTAAAGACCTGCCGGAGGCACGGGAAGGCAGACACCGACCCCGGCTGGGGTCGGTGTCTGCCTCTCCCGTGCCTCACCTACACCTGCACAAACCGCATAAAGTGTAGCTTTCACGGCTTTTTTAAACAAATGTGAAATAATAAGTTAAAACACCTGGTATATAGAGATAAAGAGGAAAGATAACGTGGCAATATAAAGGCCAAAGTTGCAGAGGAGAAACGTAAGGTACCTCGGTTGAGCAATAATGGGTAAAGCAGAAAGCCTGGTGTATTTAGGAACAACAACCAACCGACGTGCCAAGCAACTTCGATGTATGGTATGTCACACTAGTTCGGCAAAATGAACAAATTGCTTAAGATCGCATAAGATACTCTGTTTCACAAAATCATAAAATATACCGTCTCCGTGTCAAATGTATCTTTCAAAATATTGAAAAAAAATATTCGGAATAATGCCTATTTATTTATCGAAGAGATACAAAAGTAAAAGTTCGAAACAACTGCTTTATTGGGGCGTTACATTAGGAAATATTTAAGAAAGATTCTTTGGTGGATCCTTAAGGAATGTTTTAGCATGACCTTTGGGAAACGCCACACACGTGCACCTTTGAAAAACGCTAACGCTGACCCCTCCACTTATCTGTTATGGCTTTTTCTTTTAACTTCCTCTTTTGCTACCTCTGTTTTTGCTGCCTCTTTTTGTTTTTGTGTACGTTGTCAGTGTCAGCTTTTCCCAAAGGTGGGCGTGTGTGGCGTTTCCCAAGGGTCATGCTAACGCATTCCCTAAGGATACACCAGTGGATCTAATTTAATCTTTTGACAGCACTTCTACAACACTCCATTTTCTAGCACAAACCAAGAAATACAAGCTGCGCTTACTTGCAAGTTGAGAATCACCCCAGCATCCGCGCGCGCATTGCCTTCAGTCCCGTGACGTCGCATCCCTCGGGCCTTTGACCGTGACTACTCTCCTCCCCTCTACGCGACACGCTTTTCTTTCCACTGTTTCGTCCACGGACGGACTCAGTCAGTGTTTCCCTGCCATGTAGGTACTAATGCTAGCGCATTAATAAAGAAAACCGCGGTCCCTGATGGACCTTTTGCGTCATGTTTTCTCTTCTGATGTTTCTTCTTTATTCGCCTTTCGAACCAGTACCTCCTCGAAGCGTTTGTCTCTTAACTTTTTTTTTTTATTTTCGCTGCTCTATCTGCACTTAGAACCAGAGTCTCCTCGAATTGTTTGTCTGCCATCTTCGATCGCAGCTTAGTATCGATTCCGGCAGTAGAGCACGCGAAAGACTCGCTCCAGTGTCGCAATGATTGGAGGTCGCGTTTTGAATTTTAGGGACATGCTATTTAATAGCGGCGTGAGCTTTAACTCGAATTTTTATTAGGCTCGTTGCTTCATAGTTGAAATAAATAAAACAACTCAAAATAAACAAGGACGAAGAGGCCCACATTCGACAAGACTGACGCTGACTTCTGTTTCTTTCAAAATCGAAACAAGTAATGTACACCAAAGCATGCGGTAAATAAACACATAAGTAAGACAAAAATAAAAATTATTCATTAAACACTTGTCTACCACGCGTCAATCGAATCAAATAGATCCGTGCAGAAATATATTTTTTGTCAATGAGGTACACCGAATGTATGCAGACGAACTTGTCTCCGAATTTTCTGATAAAAAACGCCTCTATTATTGCTTTCCAGGGATAGTTCTTCGCTGTATTCAAGAACTTTGTCATTTTCAAAAGCTGTTGACACCCTCAACGCTTGCAGTGCTCACGAAGATAACCACCTAGATTGCTTCGTACGAATAGGCTATGTTACCTAGCTCTGTTATTAAGGCTGAAAAGCCTTATATGTCTTATCGTTCAGTCGATCTTCAAAGCCCTTCAGCGAAAACACGTAGGCGACATGAAAGGTACGAAAACCGGCGACACGAAAGGTGCCAAATCGTTTACGTGACGTCGGCAAATTTTAATATTCCTCCTAAAGGACCTTTTTCTCTTGTCCCTCAGCTGGCGTTGAACCAGCAACCTTCAGTTCAGTAGTCCGACGCGGTACCCCGCCGCCACATCCGTAAATTATGTGTATGTCTATAATGCATAGGTACCTGGGCTTTCGCCTTCAAGTATCTAAGGAATAACATAAGATAACCTGTGAACTTTGAAGTACTGACCTGTTTCTCTGGTGCGAATACGGCCACAGCTGAAAGGAATTTAATATGCAACCCCAGTTCTGCAGTCAGTGTATATGAAGGCACATTTTTTGCGAATTGAACAAGTGTATGCCCAGCAAGCAATAGACATATTTTGACAAGCTTGCAAGGTGCAGAAAAAATATTAAACCCTACCTGACAGATATATTTTTACGATTCCGCGAAACTATAACATATAAGGCAAACGTCTACGAAGTGTTTGTTGGTATGTTTGTGAGAATGTTTTGCTTAATATGTTGTCCTTCTAATGTGAAGGGAACAGCGTTAGCATTTATCAAACAGTTACCTGTGTGACGTTTCCAAGGTTTCCAGAAAAATCCACCCATGAATCTACTTGTAATTATTTTTTTTAACAAGGAACTGATCATAAAAGTTGACAGCCGTCGACTTCACGTGGAAATCCAGAAGGGCTAGAAAGTTCTCACAGCTGATGTCAGCCGAAAGTTCAATGCTTAATCGGCAGAAATATATTCAGTGCGTGAAAAAGCATGCCGTCATGTATACTGACTGCACAGCTGGGATTGTCTCTCAATTGTCTTTAGCTTTCGCCGCATTTACATTGAAAAAACAAACAAAACAGTTCGGTGTTTTAATGACAGAGCTCGCGAACATAGTCAATTGGTACTGAAGCAGTCTAGATGGTCATCTAACTAAGCACAGTAAGAGTTGTGGGTGTGAACTGCTTTCGAAAATGACGATGCTTTGGAAGAAACCAAAAGACAAATCAGATAGAGGAACTAATAGAGGCATTCTTTATCAGGCAGGATGGAGCCAAACGCGTCAGCATGCTTTTTATGTGTGTCGTTGACAAGGAAGTAAACTTACTTTATGGTTTTATCTGCTTCAACGGACCTTTCCATATACCGACGGCACCAGGCGGTGGCTGCACGAACTAAAAATCGAGGAAGTGGCCTACCTGCTCTACCAATCGATAATGGGAGCTACGCTACCAGTTTCTTCGTTCTCTGTTCTGCGGCGCGTGCCCAACGCGAGCTTCAAAGACGGGCATCCGTGGCGTCCTCCCAAGCGTCGTGTTTTCTTTCCGTCCGCTTCCTTTTTTTGTGTGACATACATTATATGTATGCTGCGATTACCTGTTCTACTCGCTTATCCACAGCCTTCTTCCGAATTTGCTCGATTTTTCGTGTTGATTTCCGCCGCTTGGCCTCAGGCGCTCGCGCCTGCGCAGAACGCTTCTCGGAAAAGGTCCATTGGTTCGTGGTAGATAAGTACTTTAATGTGTAAATGTTTGTATTTGTTTCTTTTTATTTGTTCTTTTCCGCATGCAATGGTATGTATTGATTGGTTTGATATTGCGATATACTATAGTTTGAAGTCAGCGCTACTTCTGTCGTGTGTGTGCCTTTTTGTCATTGTTCAGTTTGCGCGATATATTTGTGTCAAATATGACCTTGAGACCTCCCAATTTTTTTGTTGAAGCCAGTTCAAGGTATTTCATGAACACTGGGTCTCATGGAGCCCTTGAAGACGACACTGCAAAATTAAAAAAAAAGCTCGTAGTTTTCTTTAAAACCAATTTTCTCTCCTCACGAGACTTTTTTCTACTCGAAGCTCACATCAGATTACGTTTTAGTAGTCCCACGTGGGCGTTGCATTCCACTTCACAGCTTATACACTCAGCCTTAAATTGTGGATGACAGACGCGCAGCACTTATCTAGTTCGTTTATTCTTTTATTCGTAAGAACCTTTATCCGAAAAGTAACGAGGAAAGTATTTCCGTTTCTAGTTTTCGGTAGCGCATACAACGCAGTGCGCAGTCATCGATCACTTGTCTGTATCGTTCTGTTCAAGCCAATGCGTTCATTCGAGAGGCACGGTGAGCTAAGTGAGACCACCTGAATATATCTTGATGTTCGTTATCTCCAACTGAACGTCGGAGGCATCAACTTGTTTGTGTGTCGCTCACTACATAAATAACTACATAAGTACATAAACAAAAGAATAACAAAATAATAATTGAGCCTCTATGCAGACATCAAGCTGTTTGTGGAAACTGAAATTCACACTAATATCCAAATAAATACATAAAAGTGAGCCCTTGAGCTCCTCCTTGGAAAATCATGGCTTCAATATCGAACGTTCTATAGTTCGACCATAGCAAAGAAAAATTACCGCAAAAAGTAACTTCATTAAGTTAAAGGTTACTGGAAAAATGTACCTAAAATGCAGGTACAGATAAGGAAAATAAAAGTACCAAGGTTTGTTCGTTTGGTACAACAAAGGGACCTAGTTACCGATTTGCAGTTACTTGTACCTAGGTATTTTACGACACTGCCGAGGGCCATGCATTGTAAATATTGCAATGGCTCAAACAAAACACCATTTTAATATATTTGTTTCACCATTTTCTAATAAACTGAGAGGGTAACTTGCCTGAGCATGTAAAGAATTTCCCCTGAAGGATTGATCCGCACGAGGACATTAGGCACAGTCACATATTGGAATTCGGCGTGTTTGGCGTTGGCGAAGAACACTTCCGGCTTCAGATCATTGTACCAGCTTCGGGTCGTTCAGAGTCCAGCGGACGCGATGGCGTGGACTTCGAAGCCTCTCGTCGATCCACGCCTGGCGCAAATATAGATCCACCTCGTAGTCCTGCAAAAAAAACAAATGATCAGTAATGCTTGTCTTGCCGCTCCTGGCTAATTGACCCGCCACACAGATTAAAACAAAAACAAATATTACGTTCAATATTCAAGGTCGGAAAACTTCGAATCGCTAACACCACACGACACAATCATTATAATATTTATTAGTGCCTTTGCGTCTTAAAGCTATATACAAATTAATCGTGGTTTTAAGGAAGCAACTGAGGAAGAAAGCGAATTGAATGTATCAGTTGACGCATAACGGAATGTTTTGAAAATGTTAAATGTTTTTATATCAAATTACATTAGATTATAGCGACTCCAGTGTGTGGTGAGATAAACGAGAATTAATATTGACATTTTGTGATGACAATGATTGCAATTAATAAATGTTACGACTGTCACGGGAATGACTGTCACGGGAATAAAAAAAAACAGAACGCTTCCCTTTAGGTTTGGTATACCACTAGCTCAAGGGTCCTATGAGGAGAGTGACTGAAAATTGAATTGTTGCCCTTCCCTATCCATGAATGATTGTCGTGGGATGCGCATCCTCCACACCCTTTCGAGCAATATGACATAGTCGTATTCGAAGCCCAAAAGAAGTCATTCTACGCATGCGCGTTGTGCCTGCAGATTTAAAGGTTTTGGTCTCCTTATAGAGAGTAGAAAGAAAGTGTGTTATATATGTGAATGCTCTCAATAAAGTCAGATCGCAATCCAGTGGTAAAGAGGTAAAGCTTTTGTTCTGTGTAAACAAACAAATAAATAAATGCGGTGCTTACTTGCCTATGTGCTTTTGTCAAAAAGGCGCTCAGTAGCAAATACGCTGACAAGAATTTTTCAATATCTTTTCATTCTGTAATGTACTTCCCAGGCAGCACAGACACGTTGAAAAGACGTCGAAAGAAGGTGAAGACGTCAGGAACCACATGTCGAAAGAACGTCCAAAGTCTGAACGTCAGGTCCCTTCAACGTAATATGGAAAGGCTAATGTCTGGAAAAAGGGTGGATTTTACATCGACATAACGTCCAACTTAACGACCTTAGAACGTCGAGTGCACGTCTGAATTGGACGGGAAGTCAAGTAATAACGTTATATTGACCTTGACACAATGTCCCATTTAACGACCATAAAACGTCGAGTATACGTCTAAACTGAACGGGATGTGAATTGAAAATGTCATTAACGATAAAATAACGTCCCATTTAACCACATAAAATGTCGAGCGCACGTCTGTGATAACGTTATGTCAACATTGAAATAACGTCCCATTTAACAACCATAAAACGTCAAGCATACGTCTAGACTGAACGAAATGTCAATTGATACCGGTCTCGACCTGGGTCACCGTGGAATGATGGAGTCAACCGAATTTTGTGGCTTCGTTGCTCGAAGGTATGTTCGCGAAAGCATGTATATTTGGACGGAATAGCCCATTTGCTAAATCCCCCGAGCGCCCCGGCCCAGGAATCATGGGAACGGTGTTCTTCCCAGTTATCGGTAATTTCGACCACTTCCATGGTTAGACAGTTTTGTGTGTAATTCGTAGTCACCCTAAACAAGCGTCCTATAGTGCCCAAGGACCTGTCATATCACTTTTAAGATTTCTCCTCAATGACAGCGTTTTCGATACTGTGCATGCTGTCCACCCTTCAACCTGGCTGAGCTGCAAAAATCTATTACATTATTGTCAATCTCTTTCAGCTTCAAAGACGTTGATATTAAATTGGAAACGCTAAAAATGCTGTAACCAGCCCCGCTGACTCCGAGCTAAATCCTGTTTTTTCGCTGTTGTGAATTCTCGGCTTTTTTAAGCAATTCCTGCTAAAACAACATTTACGAGAATTATAATATTGTAAGAGATTTCAGCAGCTCAGAGTCAGGTTGAAATGTGGATTGCATGCACAGTTCAAAATTGCTGACATTGACAAGAAATTTTAGAAGTAATGTGACAGCACCTTGGGCTCTATAAGGTACTGGTTTGGGGTGATCAAGGTGTTCGCTCAGTCACTATTGGGACGTCTCGCGTTCAACGTTCAAAGAACCTCCCGAAAAAAAAACACGTAGAACTGACGTCGAATAATGTCGATGACATCAAGGTGTTGCTCAGGACACTGTTGCTACGACTCGTGCTCCACGTTCAAAGAACATCCCGGAGAAAACGTACAACTGACGTCTATTATTGCCAATGATGTCAAGGTGTTGCTCAGACATTGTTGGGACGTCTCGCGCTCAACGTAACAAGAACCTCCCAAAAAAACACGTAAGAATGACGTCGAATATTGTCGATGACGTCAAGGTGTTGAACAGGACATTGTTGGGACGTCTCGTGCTCCACGTTCAAATAACTTCACGAAGAAAACGTAGACGTGACGTCTATTATTGCCAATGACGTCAAGGTGTTGCTAAGACATCGTTGGGAGGACTCGCGCTCAACGTCTGAAGAACCTCCCGGAGAAAACGTATAACCGACGTCGCTTAATGTCGTAGACGTCAAGGTGTTGCTCAGGACATTTTTATGACGTCTCGAGCTCGACGTTCAAAGAACTTCTCGTACAAGACGTCGAACAGACGTCGATTACTGTTGAAGACGTCGAGGTGAAGCTTACTGACGTTGTCACTACGTCGCGTGTTTGACGTTGTCGGAACCTCTCAAGTGGGCGTACCAATGCCGTCGATAAAACGTTTGTTAAGGACCTCGACGTCGCCCAACGTCGAGGACCTTATTTCGACGTCATCTTGACGTCTTGTGCTGCCTGGGTTGAAACGACAGCATGTGTGGTCAGTATCAAAGAGTTGCTTGTATAGCACTGTAGAATAAATAAAAAAACTAACTAAAATGAAAGAATGGATGAAATGTAATTATATATGTTTTTCTTGTAATTATTTTTCGTAACTAAAATGTGTTTCTAAGTATATTTATGAATTTGTGTAGGGATGTATTTTTCTCTTTTTAAATCTAGAAATGCATTGAATTTAACACGTCATAAACGCCCTGTGGCTTAGAAATCTGACTTCCGGCAAGCGGATATGAAAGGTACAAACTTCGAATTTGCAATGAAAGGCGTAGATACCGGTTATTTTGCACCAAAACACGGAGCTCTAATTATAGCGTGAGCATGTCTCTCGTAAACAATTCATAATGTGAACAATACCTCTAGAAAAATGTCAAAAGCCATAAAACTATGTTTCGAGTATATATTCGCAGTTATATATTTTTAAGGAAATCAAATAGGTTTAGATATAGTAGGCGAATATATAATCACTGCGTCAGGAAGACGCTCATTAATATCAAAACTGTATAGTACATAATGAATCCAGGGTTGAACCAGGGGGTAGCCCAGCAGAACAATCAATAGGGTTCCTTGCTCTTTCTGAGGAGCGGTAAACTTCCGGGTTTGATTTCAGGTCCAATTGTTACGGCAGAAGCTACAGCAATAACAACTCCACCTCTATGACGACCACGTTCGACATGCCATTAACATCGCCTTTCGTTCGTTTTAATCTGGTCAGGGCTCTAAACATGTATATTTTGCATTTGGTAAGGCTTCGAGAAACCGAACTTATGGAAGCTCTTTGCAGTGTATATTTCTTCGATTTCACTTCACTCATAGTAACTGCTGTCCGATATTTTGCGTACTCGTTGTCATTAAAGATGCATTTAATGCTAGTGCGTTCAACGTGCGTCTAGAAGCAGTTTCTAGATTACCACAACAAAAATGTGTCATAAATGTGAATACTTAACTTTTAAAATGCTTTAAAGTAATAACATATTATAATGCATACGTGCTTCAGACCGAACGTATAAAATTCAGTGTAATACAAACATGTTCATTCTTGGTCGCTCTGCGCAGTGACACGCATGGTTTTCTCAAATGCTAATAAAATCCGAAGATAAGAACAAAAATCTGGTTTATGGCAAAACCGAGTGCGCCTAATGATAAAAAAAAGAGTTGACAACGAATTTAGTTATTGTTCTCGAATCATCAAATAAAGCGTTTGTCATAAGGACATTCTGCCCTTTAAATACTACATTGGTCTCTTCTGAGAAAAAAAACCTATATAAAAATGAAAACGAGCAAAGAGTATATACAGATGTAACGCAGACTAACTACTGTTTGTTTCTGGTTCACCGATAAGTGAATTACAAAGGGGGGAGCAGTGGAGAGCGTTCAATTGTTATAGAGGAGCAAATACACCTTGATAATGTATTATAATTAACCACCTGAGAGCAGAAAAAACATGCTGAATCATGTTGCTGGCAAGTGTTTTCCAGATGCGATATTTTTGTTCAACTAGCCTTTTCATGGATGGGTGTGAGCGTAGATTACGACGCTCTGACCTCTCCCACGTTGTCTTGTTTTTGTTGTTGTTAACGTAAAATCAAGTCCATGGATGTGCTGTAGGCGCTTTATAGAGAATCCCTTTATCTTGTAAAAATTCGTTCATCGGGTAGACGGAGCAGGTTTACGTGCGTTACTTACGGAAACAACAAAACGCGCTCCAGCAGTTACAAGTCACAGGAAATATTTGCGGCCCATTCGGTAAGGCACAAGCGTGAGTACCAATTTAGAAGAATGCACTCAGAGTTTTCATAGTGCACTTCTATTACGCTCGAAACTACGCCGTTTGAAACTAGCAGGGGAGGTGCATCACTGGCCGGTGTCACAGATCAATTCGTGACAGTACTGACCTACCATCGTCCAATCCGGGCTGCGACTGACATTTCACATCAATATATATTTTGCAACACAACTCCGAGTCAAAATTTATTTGTCCTAACGCAGCAGGAAAAGTGTACCGATTTTGTCAATTCTCACTTTTTCTCAAGAAATAAAGCAAATATTACATAAATTACTATTTATACCAGTGACACCTCAAAACAAGGTATGCAGCCATTTCTATTTTGCTCCCAGCCTAAAGAGTATATGCTTTTTGACATACGTTACTCAGACTAAGCCGATAGTGAAAAGGGCCTAATAAGTATGCATGTAGTGTACATTTACCCACGGGTGAAAAAACTCCGTAAAACTAAAGGAATATATGTATATATATATATATAGTACAGAGATCCGTACTATGCGGAGTACGCATATGCATATATGTAGTGTTCATTTTAGTTCAAACAAATGTATTTACGACAGTATCCGCCGAGATGCACTGATACGGCTTTGACACAGGCAGGATCGTACGTGGGGGTACTTACGACGGGTGGCTAGATCGTTGTCGACAGTTCGGCTAACTAGCTAAACTTCGTTAATTAACCTGCTTCATCGAAGTGAAGTAAACATATTGGTTCCAGTCGGAACCCTCGAGAGCGTCATCGAAAATCACTGAGTCCTTTCTTTTTAGAACGACGGCTCGTGGGAATACTCGGGAAAGCGCCAGTTGCCACTTATAAGCAGGCACAAAGCCAGCAGGAGCGGAACGCGGATGACTAGGTGTATCGCGATTCCGCGATAGCGACTTTACCTGCTTCTAGTGTACTGGCGCGCCTCGAGTTGCCCACGAGGTTCAAGTCGTTCTAACGAATTGTTTCGTGTTTTCGATGACGCTCGGCGTTCAATCGACAACGTATGTTTATTGCCACTCGGCGACAGGTTATGTAACAATTCTAGCCGGCACGTATTATTTTTACAGAATGCACCCCTGGCCGTGCACAAACCGTATCAGTGCCTCTTTTTCGGATTTCTTTAAATAAATCTGTTCGGAATTAAAGTGAAGACGCCGTGTAAATATATATATATATATATATATATATATATATATATATATATATATATATATATATATATATATATATATATAAATATATATGGGTGTTTCACGAAGGTGGACAAATTCGATATTGCGAAAACTACGCGTCGCAACAAAAAAGGCTTGTGTCGTTTTGGTCCTGGGTTAGGGGCCTATTTAGGAAAATTATTACAGTCCGGGATAATTAGATTGTTAATTATTTTTGCGTAATTAACTTTTTTAATATTGGGTTTAAGGGCATGGTTTCAATTAGAAAATTGCTGAGCATCATCAAAAAACGCTAAATCAACAAATTGCAGAACGATAGAAGGCACGTGAAGCATTTTACGGCTTTCTGAAAAACCGGCACAAATTCAACGGGTTTTTAAGTACCGGTTTCCTATCGGAGCGCATCTCGGCCCCGGCGGCACCGCGCACCGTGGAGAAATAGTGCAACCAGCCTCTGTTGCGTCGCGCGATGACAGCGCAGCAGAGGTTGGTTGCACTATCTCTCCACGGGGCGCGGCTGCCGCCGGGACCGACGATGCGCTCCGATAGCAAACCGAAACTTAGAAGCCCATCGAATTTGTGCGGTTTTTCAGAAGGCCGTAGAATGCTTCGCGTGCCTTCTATTTTCCTGCAATTTGTTGATTTAGTGTGTTTTGATGGTGCTAAGCAATTTTCTAATTTAAACCATGCCCTTAAACACAATATTAAAAAAGTTAATTACGCAAAAATAATGAACAACTTAATTATCCCGGACTTTAATAATTTTCCTAAATGGGCCCCCGACCAGGACCAAAACGACACAAGCCTTTTTGTTGGGCGACGCGTAGCTTTCGCACTATCGAATTTGTCCACCTTTCGTGAAACACATATACATACATGTATATATATATCCCCTCCCCCGTACGCCGCAGAGGGCACCTGTGAAAGCAGGTGTTTGGAGAGTGGCGTCTCCACGGACCCCGAGCCATGCGGGTTCGCCCGCCCACGTCTGGCTGTGCGTGGCTTTCCCGTGTCCGGAGAAAAGGGCATCCTGGTGGTTGAGTCGAGCCCGGTGTAGGTTTGGACTCTCCGGGGCCCCCGGGTGAGGCAATACACCACTTCGGCCCCTGCTTCCCGTAGACGGGTGTCCTGGCTTGGCCCGACCAGGATGATTCAGTCAGTCGCCATATCTTCTACTATCCCCTCTTATCTTTCTCCTTCTCTGCTCTTCTTACATTCATTTATATTCACCATCTTTGGCAGCAAGGGCTAACCTTGAGTGGCGATAGACCCCTTGTCTGGACCCACACTAGGTTATAGTGTCTTGGCAGCACTGATAGCGTAATGTTGTCAGCAAAACCTTTATTGCTATGGCGCATTACCTATCCCCATGCTGGGCTGCGTGGTGGGTGGTGCGCTACAGATGCCGAACTCCTTCCCATTTCTTATGGGTTCCAAACTAAACAAAAAACCTGATCGGGCCCTGAAAAGGGTCCGGACCGAAGTACACGTTATAGAAGCATTTGCACCTGTGGAGAAGTTTCCTCGATTTCTCGTCATGCACTGCTGAAACCGAAAAACCTTTATCCAAGCTATCTCCTTTTCTGGTCTCTGAAGACTCTTGAATCTGTAATCGGGAAGAATTTTAAAGCCAAAAAAATGCCATCTGGAGATCTCCTCGTTGAAGTTGCAACCTCTCAGCAAAGCTTAGACCTGCTGGCACTCAACTTGGTTTCTGACTACAGGGTTACTGTATCACCCCACCGCACTTTGAACACTATCAAAGGCGTAATATCAGAAGATGACCTTCTAGAATCCCCCGAAGATGAAATTGTCGATGGCCTTCGTGACCAAGGAGTCATTGCTGCAAAACGAATTTCTTTTCGCCGGGATGGTCAAGAAATGAAGACCAAGCATGTCATTCTGACTTTTGAGCTGAGGGCGCTTCCGGAATCAGTCAAAGCAGGGTATCTGAACTGCAGAGTACGGCCGTATGTGCCAAACCATCAGCGTTGCTTTCATTGCCAGAGATATGGCCATAGCGCCCAGAGCTGCCGTGGAAAGACAACATGTGCCAAGTGTGGCAAAAATGATCACCCTGCAGAGAATTGCTCAAATCCACCTTGCTGCATCAACTGCAATGAACCTCACCCTGCTTATTCCCGATCTTGCAAAAATGGAAAGAAGAAAAAAAAATTATAACACTCAAAGTGAAAGAGAACATTTCGTTCCCTGAAGCCAGGAAGCGATTCTCCTTCCTGCAGAAGGGGCCTTACTCTTTGGTGGCACGTGCAGGGGTGTGCCATCAAAGTCTTCAGTAGGAACCCAGGTCTGTCCTAATGACCTGGTAATTCCACCACCTCCCCTGCCTCACAAAGATTCGCTCCACGACTCCGTTTGTCGTTGGAACCAAAGAAACCACAGGGGCCTCCAGATGGTGCAGAGGCGAGGGATGCCTCTGTGCTAATGGAGGGGAGACAAGAGGAGAGGCGGCAACACCAGCCTCAAGGAGAAGGCACTGGTGCCTCCTCCATTCCAAAGGACGGGCCATCGAACGATGTGCCTGCCTTGGTTACTCGGACCCCTCCCAGGAGGAAGGAGGGTGTGTTTCGTTTTAAGGCTTTAGGAGAGGCCTCGACATCTAAGGAGGTGCCCGTACCAGCTGCTCCCTCAGCCGTTCAGCCTGAGGAGGAGCGGATGGAACTTGGTGAACCTCCTCCCCTCGTTCGGTCCCACCTGATGACGCCAGGCTTAAAAAGTCATCCCAGAAAAAGCTCAATCCGCGAGTAACCCCACCCAAACCGCCCCAGGGCACCTAGGGCAGGTGTCCTTTTTTGTTTCGTTGTTACTTTAAAATCTCATTTTTAACATGAACACGTATAGTTTTATACAGTGGAACTGTAGAAGTCTCCTGCAAAATATTGATGACATTCATTTCTTTCTGGATGAGCTACAGCCCATTGCTGTGTGCTTGCAGGAGACATATCTTAACAACACCCATACAAATGTTTTTAATCGTCACCGCGTTTTTAGAAAGGATCGGGATTCAGACCACTCTTCTGGTGGTGTTGCCATTGTTGTACGGAGTGGCATAGCGTGTGTGGAAGTTCCTCTGCGTACATCACTAGAAGCAGTTGCGGTACGTGTTCTTGCTGATCGTCTCATTACGGTTGTGTCCTTGTATTTACCACCTCATCGTCAACTGCATCTTCATGAACTTCAAGGATTGGTTCAGCAACTCCCAACGCCTTTTTAGTTTCGTGGTGATTTTAATGCTCACAGTCCCATGTGGGGCAGTAAGCGCCTTGACTCTCGTGGCGCTGTTGTAGAAAGATTTTTACTGTCTTCAGATGTATGTCTTTTAAATAAGAAAGAACCAACATTTTATAGTTCCACTCATAATTGCTTCACATCCATCGACCTCTCCATTTCATCACCATCATTACTTCTCTGTTTTTCTTGGAAGGTTTTTAAACAACCCTTTCGGGAGTGATCATTTCCCGGTTGTAATTGAAAGCCTCGTTCCTCTGCCGACTATTTTAAAACGAACCCCTAGGTGGAAACTGGACAAAGCCGACTGGGCATTCTTCAAACTTGATGCAGTGCTTGACCCGTCAGTTCTAGCAAATTTGACACCCGAAGAAGCGACAGATGTATGTTACGGAGCAAATCATAAGTGCCGCCCAAGACGCCATTCCTCGCACCTCTGAAAATTTATCCAAGAGGTGTAGGCGCTTGGTGGAATGGAAGACTGTGCCACCACAAGGAAAAAGCAGCATAGGGCATGGGATCACCTTTCAGAGGTACCCTACTTCTTCAAATAAGATAGAATTTAAAAGACTAAAAGCAAAGGCCCGATGGACTAGGAGAAAGGCTAAGTGGAAGTCCTGGACCAAGTATATTTCCTCCCTAAGTAGTTTTGTCTCGGAGAAGGAGAAGTTGGGATAGGTAAAAAAAAAATCAAAGCGGGATTACCATTGCTTTGTTATTTCTCCATTTAGCTCCCCTGCTAATTCGCTGAAAGATGTTCGCTAATGTGCTTGGAGAGCACCTCGAGTATGTTTCCAACTCCCGAAATTATCGGATGGAATTGAAACGTTTTTAAAGCAAGTGCTGAGTGTCACCGTATACCCATGATCCGGTTGTAGCTCTGAGCCATACAACACTCGTTTCACAATGCAAGAACTAGAGGTGGCTCTGGGCTCCAGGAAGAGGCCGGCTCCGGAGCCCTGATGGATTCCACTATGAAATGCTCCGTCAATTGTCTCGGGAATCGCTGAACACAGTACTAGGTTTTTCAACTATCTGTGGAAGCAGCTACTTTCCTCAAATCTGGAAACAGGCGCATGTAATCCCTTTGCTGAAAGCTGGGAAGGACCCTTCAGACCCACGTAGTTATCGTCCAATCGCGTTACCGAGTTGCCTTGGCAAAACCTTCGAACGCCTCATTAATAGGCGGTTAATATATATTTTGGAGCGTAACCACTTCTTCGCTAGTAACCAATGTGGCTTTCAAGAAGGGGCGGTCTACTTTGGACCACATAGTCCGTCCGGAAACAACTATACGTGAAGCATCTGTAAATAGGCAACATTGTGTCTCTATTTTCTTCGACCAGGAGAAAGCATATGATGCGACATGGCGGTATGGTATCGTTCGTGATTTGTATGCCTCTGGTGTGCGTGGTCGCATGTTGCGGTGTATAAGCAGTTTTCTCAAAGGTCGCTCTTTTCAAGTTCGACTTGGCACCACGCTATCCGACCAGTACGTCCAGGAAAACGGTGTTCCACAAGGCAGGTGTATTAAGATGTCACCTTGTTTGCCATAAAGATTAACTCGTTGTCAAAAGTAATTCCACCTTCCGTTTCATACTCCCTCTACGTGGATGATATTCACATTTCGGTTTCTTCTTGTAATTTGTCTAGCTGTGAACAGGCAACTGCAGCTTACCATCAACAAAATTAGTAAGTGGGCTGACGAAAATGGGTTTAAGTTTTCGCCTGAGAAGACTATCTGTGTGCCATTTTCTCTGCGTCGGGGGCTGTTTCTAGATCCAGAACTGACGTTAAACAGGGTTCCTATTAGTGTAAAAACAGAGCATAAATGTTTGGGCATAACGCTTGATAAAAAGTTAAACTTCGTTTCCCACCTGAAGGGCCTGAAAAAGAAGTGCCTTACATCAGCCAATATTCTTAAAGTCTTAGCGCACAAGTCACGGGATCCGATAGAATATGTCTGCTACACCTATACAACTCCCTTATCCGGTCACGTCTGGCCTATGGTGCTATAGTTTACGACTCAGCGAGGCCTTCTGCACTCAAAATGTTGGATCCTGTGCATCATCTCGGTTTAAGGCTCGCTACAGGTGCCTTCCGCACATCGCCCGTTCCTAGCTTGTACGCTGAATCTAATCAGATGTCACTTAGTCACAGACGACGTTATCTTGCTGTGACTTATGCTTCCAGAATTCTGTCCTATCCAAATCACCCAACTTATGGTGCTTCGCAACATTCTCGGATTGCTCATCTTTTCGAACATAAGCCCAGGGTTGTACCGCCTTTAAGCCTTCGCCTTGAGGGCATTTGTACATCTCTTGACCTCACCCTTGACGAGACCGAGCTTTTGCAGAAGGGTGAAAATGAAGCTCCGTGGAGTATGTTGCCCGTCTTTTGTGATTGGTATTTTACTGCATTTAACAAACATAACATCCCCCATGGTGATTCAGCAAGAATTGCTTGAGGTGCAGAAAAAGTATGGTAACTACTCCCAATTTTCTACCGATGGTGCCAAATCATTGCATTTTGTAGGATCAGCAGTTTACTCTGAAGGATTCAGTAAGTTTCAGCGCCTCAAGGAATATGCAAGTATTTACACGGCAGAGCTCTATGCGATGTTGATGGCCTTGGGATATATTCTCACCAGCAAGACGATGAAATCTATTTCATTCGTGGATTCTCACATTGTGCTCACCACACTTTGCTCAATGAAAGGAAGTAAAATAGACTGGCACAACTTGTCCGATCTAAGGTACAATGTGGTCTGCGGCTTGGCCGAGAGATAAAATTCTGCTGGGTGCCTGGCCATATCGGGATTCTAAGTAACGAAAGAGCAGACGAATTGGCCACTAGCTCTAAGCACCTACTGCCAACTACCTCACAGATTTCATTTCAAGACATAAAGCCTTTAGTAAAATCATTTGTTTTCCAGCTATGGCAATCGGAGTGGAGTCTGGAATGCGAAAACAAACTTCACAGGATTAAACCAGCTCTTGGTATGTGTGAGAGTGCATCCCACAGAACCCACCGCCATTAAGTTATTTTGTGTCGTCTTAGAATTGGACACTCCTACCTCACTCACAAACGTCTGCTCAGGGGGAAGCCCCACCCCTGTGTGATGACTGTGGGGAGCGTTTAACAATTTTACACATTTTGTGGCTATGCCCAGGGCGTGAGCAATAACGACGTACACATTTCCCCGAGTTCTTTTCACACCAGATTTCTTTTCACCCAGCGCTGCTGATTGGGGAGACTCCTATAGTACGGTTTAATCGTGTCATAAATTACTTAAGAAAAATCGGCTTCCTACTGGAGTTGTAATTTGAATTCTATGACTTTTAACCTTGTAATTTGAACCTTTTTTAGATAATTTGTCTGAAAAAAGTCCTGAGCATGTTTCAACTAAACAAGCTTGGCGCAGTATCGCCATAGTAGCTTTGGCGCCATAAAGCCCGTAATCAAAAACAGCACCCCCCCGCCCCCCGCCCCCTGAAACCGTCCCATCCAGGCCGCCGCGCCATCCTTATCGTAATAAAGTGTAACAACAACAACAATATTTATATACTCTGTACCCCTGATATTTCGTTGGTTTACATCCGTTCTTTTAAGCTATATCTAAAACTGTAAATATTATAGCAGCATTTTATACTACGATCGTTTTCGTTTTTGTTTTCATAAACGTGAACTGCATATGATTCTACTGTTCTTTTGTAATCAGGTTCGTAAAAGTTGTGGTGGAGTAGAAAAATGTGGATGTTTTTGACAGCCATCTAAATGTTAACAGATGAAGGCTTGGCATACTTGCCAGTGCTACGCATTACATACTACATTGGTGCTAAGCATGCATGAATAATGAATACTTTTACTATATTTGTGTGCAGGCACCTCCAACATTATATTCTCTTATCAATGAGACAGAAGTAATAGTAGCTGGAAATTTTGGAAATTACGCCCCAGTCACAAAACTATTTAACATTTCGGGAGAATGACCCAGCGCCGAAGACTTTGGTGATATGTCGGACACTCAGCATTGCAAAAGTTCATAGTCACTCAAAGGATTACAACGGCAGGGAAAGGTTTCAATGATAATGCAATTAATGCAAAGGTGCAAGCGAGCTGGATGAGAATGACGAAAATAATCCCCCCCCCCCCCCAAACACACACACCTTCGTCGCCCTGTTTCCCTTCTCCGTGGATTATTTCCGTCAAATATTTCAGATGTTTCGCCTCCAGCGCGTGCCTCCTTCTGTTCATAACGCTTGGGTGTCTTATGAGCCCCTAGCGCGCACGCGCTGCGATATAATGAAGAAAGAAAACCAACACGTGAGGGAGGCAGGACCTTCAAACAGACGTCTTGCCGTTATCACCTTGTGAGTGACTACAGAAATATACATTACTAGCACACTCCAGTAATGTAGCAGGGAAATGCGTGTACGTGTTGTTGGACCTCTGCGATGCTAGGTCTTGAATAGCTTTCAAGGTCAATATTTTGTACCAAATTTTGATATATATCGTGAATTTCAAGCATAAACAGTTGTAGGTATTTTTATATAGATATAAATGCAATAAATCAATATTCTGTTGTTAAATTCTGCTGGAAAAACAGTGACTTGAGAACGTCGAAAACAGTTGCAAGAGAAGGGACGCGAACAAGTTCAATTCAAAAATAAAGAACTCAAGCACTGGGTCGAAAAATGTGTAAATAAAACCAGAGATATAAGTTGACCTCAATCGCTGCTTTGGCAAAAGATAACACAGCAGGAGAGACCCTTAGATCCCAGCGGATGTTTTCCTTTTACTAACAACGACGATATATATATATATATATATATATATATATATATATATATATATATATATATATATATATATATATACATATATGTATAAAGTTCTGCCGTGAAAATAAGAATCGTATATATATATATACGATTCTTATTTTCACGGCAGAACTTTTTCTAACCAAACAACACCTCGAAAAACGTTTTTTAACACAAATGAGATGCCAGATAGGTTTTCGTGATGCTGTCCTCTTGTCCTGAGTGTATTTTTCCGACTCTGTTGCCTCACCGATGATATTTTCAGCAAGTAAACAAACTGATCCCTTATATTTTTATATTCTCTATGTCAACACCCCAGCCGTATAGAAGGAAGGGCTGCAAATCTTGTTACGCAGACGAGGCACTGAACCATAATCTTTTGAAATACGACATGCGTCAGGATATCAAATATTTGCTAAATTATCCTGCACCCTCAAAGCCGTCTGTTTATGTTATGCCGCAATCATGGTTTACAGTATATGGAGGGCGAACCCCATCTAGACATACCTGCTCAGGAGCGTTTCATTCGAAACGCATGTGACGCATTTCTTCGTATTTACGCCAGAGCAACATATCAGGTTAATTTGCGGATTCTTGAGCAAAACAGTCCTAAATGTCGTATTTTTAGAAGAGCTGTTCATTTATTGAACAAATAAAATATTATACTTGGACGGTGAGGCTTGTGAGTTGTTTGAAAGAAAAATAAATAACGAAGCCAGAGAAAAAAATAATGAATTGAACAGCAACTATACTTGCAGCAGAGCTCTGGTTTGCTGCTGGTTGTTGATTGCATAATGAACAATCACGGGGCAGCAAATTGATGGTTGAGACAATTTTTTAGAAACCACAGGGGTGATTAGATATGAATGCGATATCATTAATTGTTGCACACCGCCGAATTTAGCGGGGAAACTGAATTGGTACATAGGTCGTGACGCAAATTTTTCCGCTAAAGTGTGCAGGGAACTCCCGTTAAATTTAGCTTCGTCCTCTAGGACGACGCTAAATTCTTGCCATCCCTGAGATCACCTTAGAAGTCGTCCTAGATGTCGTTCCTCAGGTCGTCCTCTAGGACGACGTTAAGAACGACGTCCTCTAGGACGTCGTTTACAACTCTAAAGGACGACGAGGACGTCGTCGTCGTCGTCCTCTGGGATTTTGTTTTCGACGCCGTCCTTGACGTCTTTTAGAACGACGTCGAAGACGACGTCCTAGAGGAGTTCGGCCTCGACGCAGCATAGAGGACGACGTTCTAGAGGACGATGTTGAAGACATTTAGAACGACCTCTAATACAACCTCTAGGGTGACCTCAAGTACGATCTCTAGGACAACCTCTAGAAAGACCTCAAAGACAACGTCAACGACGACGTCTTGTACAGCCTCTAGTACGACCTCTAGCGTGATCTCAAGGATGACTTCTGGGACGACCTATAGGATGACCTGAGAGGTGGAATCTATGATGACCTCTAGGACAACCTCAAGGATAACGTCTAGGACGACGTCGAGAGCGACGTCCTAGGGTACGACGTCGACGACGTCTAGGATGACCTCTAGGACGTCCTCTAGAACGACATAGAGGACGACGTCAAAATCCTTTGAAGATGGTGCGGATGTGAGGGAGTGCGTACTACCGCTCCCCATACGCGCTGCGCAGTGGGGTGCAAGAACAGTGAGGTAAATTGACCTACTGCGCATTAGGAGGCCAAAATATACGTAGTTCTAAATTTAGAGTAGAAGTTTAATGATGCTAACGCATTAAAATACGAAGAGGGCTGCACGCGATGTGCATGCGTGCACATCGCGTACACGCATGCACGGCTTTAAACGTGCCTAGACATAAACAAGTGGGGTCGTCAAGCTAGTCTCCACACGTTTTAAGGCTACACTAAGTACACAATTGATAATATCTCGGTGAAAACAACCTTATTTATTTTGAACAATTTTACACACTAAAACTAAGGTTCGTTAAATGCTTTCGTTCTGAGAGGAGTATCATAACAAGTTGGTACCGGATAACCAATATAGTTAGCTTAGACGCACACGTGTTATTTACATTATGCTTCATTGAAATAGTTCTACATTGTATGCTTATTAGAGCATTTTACTAGAAAAGCGTGTAGAATTGTTTAGCGTTTTATAGCGAAGGATTATAGTGGTAGCCTGTAGTTTTCTGTTCTAAAATACAATTTCATGTGCCTTCCGTCTCTCGTTGCAATAAGAAAATTGCTGCGAAACCAATAAGAAACACATATTGGTGCCGTTTATTATCTTCTATTTTTTTAAATGTTACTAAAATTGATGTCCCGATAGAACATGATCCATTCCACCTAGGAGACAAGGCATTCAACTATTTTTTCTTACTTTATTACTATACTCTGGTGCAAGTTAAGAAAAGCAGGACCACCTCCTCAATCACACTTTTCTTTCTTCCCACTATGCGTCGAGAAACTGTGGGAGAGAAGGATACGAAAGCGCGCATTAACCTCATAATGCCGAGCTTTGTTTCGACTCATTAGTGAGTAGGCCTAAAGCAAGCTGCCTCTGTCTCCACTGCACTCGTCGGCCGCATAGAACGCGGAACGCCGGCGTCCAGCGTTTGGCTTTTGCATTAGGAGGCGTTCAACGAGCGCAGTGGACACAAAGGAAGCTAGCTTTAGGCCTACCCACTAATCATTCCGACCAGAGGTCGGCGTTCTAACATTCCCTCGTCTCCCTAAATTTCTCGGCGCATAGCGAGCGAATATCGAAGCGAGGCGAGAGAGAGGGCAAATCCACTCGCTGTTTCACCAGAGTGTGCTGAGCAAGAGCTAAAGAGCGGATGACTTTGCGCCGAGGGTGGCACTCAGTTGGTCGAACGACGGGTTAGCGAACGCCGTTTTTTCATCCAAAGACATTTCATCGAATGGTCGGCCGCTACAAAGGGGCGTTAATGGGTTCGGCAGGGTGGGTTAATAATTTTATAATAAGCCGCCGCAGACTGTCGCCGATACGTGGCATGAACAGAGGCGGGGGGTGAAGGCCGGGGGCGGGGGTGTTACCACGCGCCCCAGCGATTCGCTAAAACGTCCGTTCTTTTGGAATGACCGCTGTTTGCTGAAACGTCATAGGCTAATGTGATTGGACCCCTCTGCGGGTGAAGCTTGTCCTACGCTTCCTAACCTGCGACCGGGCATGCTGCAATGAGTTCAACATGGGGGTGCAAGGCCCTGGTATGTCAGAGGGCTGTTATTTTGAACCTCCGTTCACTTGGGCAAATTAAAATATTTTCATGTTCACAAAATGTAGGTACAGTGTTCGTCGAAATTGTACGAAGCACGCGAACTGTCTTATCTATTGGAAGCGCCATTCTTGTAGCTGCCGAAGAACGATAAAATAAGGCAGCCCTCAATAAAAAAAATACAAAAAATCAAGTGAATTCATGCGAACAAGCCTAAAATTGCCGTTGGACCGTGGACAACGCGGTTATTTCCTTTTCTGACGCTTTGTGCTTCTTGCTACTTCTCGCACTAAGCCTCACTGATAAATATATTCTTGCTTAAGGAAGATGTATTGGCTTCTTATGACAAGATGGTACAGCATTGAAGTTTATTGGAGATATGCGAATAATAGAGATTCAAAGGGAATAAATGTGTGCCATCCACACCCTTCTCAGTGAAAAACAAAATAACGGAATGTTGGGGCTCTTGAGGGTGTTGGAGTTATACAATGAAGAATGCGCTATTTGATTCAAAACAGTATTTGCATATCTGTACTTCTTTCGAATAGAGTCATTTTGTAAAGGGCCTATTACTTGAGGATGCCGGGTTTAGGAAACAAATGGAATAGCACAGCAGGAGTAGCAGCCGAATAAACTTTACACAAATTATTTTGTTCCCACGGAATGTGCATGTTGATCGTCGTCTCTTGTGCAAGAGTGTATGAAAGGACTTTTCCCCGCACTGCGCTGGATAGAGGACCTTAGTAATTGTGAAGGTTTTGATCGATTATTCATTGCAACCATAAAGTTTCAACTGATACAGCCATTCAGTTACTCTTGTTTTAGCAGGTCACCTTGGAGCCTTTGTGTGAAGGGACGGCGATAGTGTATATTGTCATGGTGGATCAGCGAGCCGCCTATCCTTCTCGGATTACTCCATGGAGTGCTGAGTCACAAAGTTGTTTCTTGGCTTCCGCCAGGATCGTGATCTGATGAAATAACAAAGAGTTTGCCCCTTTCCGTATACGTTTGGTTAAAACAGTATATCGTGCGGCTGCATTTCTATATCATGGCGAGGTAAAAAGTTTCTCATGTCTTATTCAAAGAGAAGTTGCCGCCTGAGTTCCCAGCCACTCCATTACGCACACATAAAAATCAGTGTCCACAAACGTCCTATATTTACCCTCCTTATAATGAACGCCTGTTCATCCATGTCTTTTGAGCCCACTCCTCTCACGGTACTGTCACTCACGCAGTTGTATGCAGACAACTCATACCATCGCAGGTTAACTTAGGCGGCAATGGAGGGTTTTCGGGAACCGTTTTTGCACGTCCGATACGGCACATTAGGCCCTCCGGTCTGATCTGCGCATGCGCTACCGCAGAAGACTTGCATATGCGCAGATCGTACCGGAGGGCCCATCGTACCGCATCGAATATGCAAAACCGGTTCCCTAAAATTCTTATATTTTTTTTCTTTTCGCTCGGAGATATATAATCACGGATCGAACCTCACACCTTTCAGTAACGTCGGTCGAATTCCTTACATTCACGCACACACATTAGACAAATTGCAATAAATAAAGCAGCATACCGCACAGAGTTGGGTCGGAATGAGATTCCACCAAATTATAGTGAGCAGCTGTGTGCGTTTCTGTCTTAAGGGGTTTTGTTTTCGGGCTATTTAAGGATGAAAATGAAAAAAAACAAACCTTGTATGGTATTTTGCAAGAAGTTGTTAACAAAGTCTTATAGTCTTGTCTTCATTAAAAAGAACCTGCCTACGCTCTAATGTTAAACATAGTTACCAAAATTGAAGAAATCCTCCTAAACTGTTTCTTGCAGACTAATGAAAAAAAAAATATGTGGCACTAGACAAGCCCAGAAATATATCGGCATTAAGATAATACATGTGAAGTTTGTTGGGTGTGTAGAGGTTATCTGAGGCTTATTGTTTTTCAACCTCCAATACCAAGTCCGCCTTTATTAAGAAAAGAATAAGCTAAGCTCACAGCTGACGAAGAAAAGTACACCAAGTACGAACTTTCTTTTTTTAATATTATGCTGTCGGCATATTTCTAAGTGTGGCTTGGGACTTGTCGCTCCACATGACCTTGGAAAATAGGAGTACCACGGTTGCGGTTGTTCAATCGATCATTGCCAGCAGCACTCACAAAATACACGATAATATATGCAATGGGCAGAACACTCGAAGCAATACAATCTGGTGATTCCGGTGTCCTTCGGCGCTCTTAACCGATGACATTTGAACACAACAATGTTATTGATTGTTCCGCAATTCAACCTGCTCATTTTTTTCTGTCCTGTCTTGGAGGACACCTTCTCATCGTCACCAATGATTGATTAATATAAAACAGCGATCGTACCACCCCAAAAAAAGCACTACTAGCATTGGCGTTCAGTGCGGAAGCTTCAAGACAGCAGGCAATGCAGCCTCCATTTTTAGCTTCCGCGTTTGGCAATATCCATTATGTCCGGTCCCGCTAGAATACTGAAGCCTGAACTGCGTCTGGATCAATCAATACCCATGCCAATATGGCTTCTGCCGGGATCTATAGTTACACCAACAGTGATCCGGTTTCTAGAACGACCGTGATTGTTGTGCGTCAATCACCGCAGGTTAGGAAGGAGACTCAAGTGACATCTCTTGTTACCTTTCTAGGACCGCTGAGCCGAAGGCTTATTAAGGCTAATGTAAAGCATCATGTCTTCTTTTTTGTTGCCATCACCTAGATGCTGAATCTTTCGTTCAGATCTATATCTAGCAAATTTTCTAATAACACCCGGAAGACTAAATACAACTATGCAAGAATTTTGGGTTAATATTTATTTTAAATCTAAATTTTTGTCGGGAGTGCATTTTGTTTTATTCATCTCTACTAGAATTCAGCATCTATCGGAATCTAATATTGTCCGATCTTTTCGTTATAATTAGTAATAAGATAATCAGCCCTAAAAACACTGAAAACGCATAAGGAGCTCATTATTTACAAACTTAAAAAAAAATCACAGGGTAGTTTTTTTCTGGTTTTTTTTTTTGCAAGGGATACCAACGTTTACAGCCAATAGATGGTAAAATAATAAAAACAAGTATATAAACTTGGTCCAGTGGATGGGACCAATCTCTTGATCACTCAAAAGCCTGTAGTGTCAAAATCATCTAGATTCTGTACAATAAAATTAAACATATTATTTCAGTTTCTTTGAGCATGCTATCTCTTTTAGCGGAACACCAATAATTGCACAATAGAGCTCAAATAGGAGCTCATATTGTTAGAATTCATGAAAAATAATGAAAAACCAGTTTCTCCTCTCGTGGAAACCCCAATTCTTAAGTCTGAACTTCGAGCCGAAATTATAGCTTGCGCGAGCGCACATCGTTAAATTGGCAATAAATAGGATGTTTTGATCTTACCTCCCCCCCCCCCGGGCCTAAAAAAATAGTCAAATTAAACACATCCAAAATATTCAAGATAAAAAAATATCCAACTATAATTCGTCTAAAAAAACAGGTCTAAATGAAGCTCATTATTTACAAACTTAAATAAATCACAGGGTAGTTTTTTTCTGTTTTTTTTTGCGAAGGATACCAACGTTTACAGCCAATAGATCGTAAAATAATAAAAACAAGTATATAAACTTGGTCCAGTGGATGGGACCAATCTCTTGATCACTAAAAGCCTGTAGTGTCAAAGTCATCTAGATTCTGTACAATAAAATTAAACATATTATTTCAGTTTCTTTGAGCATGGCTATCCCTTTTAGCGGAACACCAATAATTGCATAAATTTCCTCGCGCTTGCGGTCATCCAGTTCCCGCAAAATTTAGCGGAGAAAATTTACGTCACAGTAACATCATCGTACCACGGCGAACCAAAACTTGACACCATGATGTCATGTCACGTGGCGTTATGTTACGCAAAAGTAATATTCCTTAAATTTAGAGGGAAATTGACGTCGCATGAACTGATGTCATATCATGTTGCACGACGTAATGTTATAAAATGACCCGACGAATTGATATCGAAACATCAAGCTGTGTTATGTCAGATCATATTGTCATAAATGAAAATTGATGAGGCGACAAATGAATAAAGGAAACTAACCGTCTAAGGGGGCTAACACGTGCCCCCCCCCCCCCAAAATAGAAGAAGGCTTGCGTCGCAGGCGTCGTAACAGCAGAATCGAGCACTGGGGCGAGACTGACTGCGGCTCGCCACGCGGAGCGCCTTACGTACATGCGCACATCAATTAATGACCACGCACTTTTTTGTACATCTGTTGCCAATTTCATGTTCCCTGTTCTTTAAGTATTGTATATTTTGTTCCAATTGTTTATTATGTTACTATTGTTCCCACTCCCCTCTGTAATGCCATGTGCCCTGAGGGTAAAATAAATAAATAAATAAATAAATGCGTGGTCTTTTGGAACAATCGGTGTAGAAAGTTTGGCGCGTAGAACATTCGGACCTCGAACAAGCAACAGCGTTCTCAAATTTGCCAGAACGCTACATTTATAGAAACAATACAAAGGTGCATCCGCGGCAGCCATCTAACCTCGACCTTTTGCGTGAGAGCCAAGCGCAATAACCATTGGGCCAAGGGCGCGCTTACTCGGAGACGAGCGTGGCATTCCTCCCTCCTTTAAAAGTGCATCGTCTCGATGCAGCGTGCAAGGAAACAAAACAAAGCAAAACAAACAAAATAAATGAAAAAATACGGAGGCTGGTAAAACAGAGTCCTATGAAGCGTAGCGAAATAGACCGAAAGACAAAAAAAATGATTAAGATATTTTTTTTAAATTTTATTTCTAACATAAACATATGGAAGAAAGAATCGGAACACGTATTTATTTGTAAAAGGCTAGCCGTCTGAAAAATTTGGAATACAAGGCTGCGTGGGGTTTAACAAGCCCAGTAACTGCGTGTTCATATATGTGGGTGTATTAGTAAAATATATACATTTCACCATGAAAAAAACAAATTCAATTCGAAAGGTGAACGACGCGATCCAAAAGGGTTCGTTTTTACGAATTTCATAACCTTATAGAGGATAGTAAGCAGTATTGGATTTCAGTTGTAACCATTAGGCGATTCACGACGACACTTACCATATTGGATGGATTTATGGATCCGAAACTTCTTATGTATATCTCGCAGGTTACTCTGGTAGCAATGCCTGCAAGGCAATGTTTCACTATTAATTTCATAAAAGCGTGCAAACCTTGGTAGTATGGACATATTGAAGAACTCACCCAAGTGACTGCTTGGTAGTGCTCTTCGGTCGTAATTCTTCAGTAGTTCGTCCAAGATATCCAGATCATCGGCCTTTGAATGGGAACTTCCTCTGTAAGCAAAATTTAAAATATAGAGTTAAACAACCAATAATAATTGCAGTGGAAACAATTGTATTTATATTCCTCTAGCCAATTCAGAGCAATATTCGTTGCATGATTAGGTATAGAAGACTATCTGAAGTAATCGCTACATCGTAAAATAAATATAACGTTTTTTTATAAAGAATTAAGGACTATCTTACATGTTGTCTATTTCCAAAAGAGTGCATTCAATTGAATATTGATCTTTTGTAATAATGCAGGATACATTTTCATTTTAGCGTGTGCATGCTCTTTCCGAAGGGTCCTCAGTGGCTAAATGTATTCTGCAAAACATTCTACTTGCAAATGTGCTGATTTAAAAAAGCTGCGTGGTGATTGCCTTTCAGTCTCAAATGAGAGGAAGGCCAGGAATGCACACTGCTGACAAGTCACTCCAAAAGAGCTTGAAACGCAAGTTTTGAACCCTAGACACAGGTTCAATTGAATCATCTTGTGCACAGCAAAATAGCACCACAGAGCTTGTTCCACCGACTCTTAAAGCTACGTTTTTCTGCCAGTAGACTTCGAGAAAAGGTCCCACTTAACAGTTACTAGACAACATAGAGAACTCAATTGTCGAATCACGTAGCCAATAACATAAATATTGCTTATGTCATTAGGCGTGTACATTTCTGCACTATGAGGGCTGAGTGTAAAATAGTTAGGCTACTTCTGTTTTTTCATAGGTTGAGCCAGAGGGGCAGCGTTGTGTTGACGTTTGTCGAAGGTAATACATTCACGTGTATGAACCTGCAGTTGGACCGTCATAGGCATTTGTGTTCTATCGCTGCGAGTGAAGGCTCCTCATTCATGTGGTCATGACGGATGAAGATTCGCTTAGAAAAGCACTGGCAGAGGATCATGATTTAATTTTTAGTTAAACTTTTAAAAGCAGTCACTGCGCTGCAACACACATTGTTGTGCATGTAGATGATCGTGTTTTTTCTTGATAATGCCTTTCAAGATCCTGCGATTCCGTGGTTGTGATGTAATTAGACTGTGTACATTGTTGCTCTCTTTTATTCTCTTCATTTTTGCTTTTTCTGTTGATGCTGTTATCTGTATGGCATGTTGATTGTTTTTCTTTTAGTGCTGCATAAATGCTAATGTGGGGGCCTGTGGCTTTTTCAGCTGGTCTTGGTGACCGCTTTTTTCCAAAGCTCTAGTATCATGTACGCTGTACTTGATGCAAATAAAAATCAATCAATCAATCAAATCAAATCAAATATAGCTCGGATTTACCGCGGTGTGAGTTGTGTGTATTTTAACAAAAAAATGATAAAAACACTGCACGCAGGTATGTTCTCTTCATATAACGAAGCAAACAAAGTCGCTGCTGCAACGGTGAAATTGATGTCACAAAGCATTCCTTAACATTTATTTGAATTTTTTAAAGGTTGAAACGAGTATTTTAAGTCTATAAGGATTATAATTATTACATGAATTAGCGCTTGTAGAACCACAGTATTCTAAAGAAAAATCTGTCTCATTAGTTTTCATTTGGCTCGCGTACAATATTAGCATGTTGTGACATCTAAGTATATATTAAGGCTCACTCTAAGAACTTACAGTAAGTAATGTACACGTATGCCTCGGGCAGTCAAGTGTTTCCAGTGTTGTGCAGTATCGCGAAACAAATGTATGTTGTCAGTACCTTAGAATAATTTTGGATTTGTATTCGTGTATCTTAATAGAATCTTTCAATGCCATTTGTATTTAAGTATTAAAATACATTAACGGCCGTATTCCTGGTATCGTGAAACAATCAACAGACGTTCCATCTCGTGATAATAATTGGGTAATCGTTTCTGTCCAAATACATATCAAGTAGGCATTTTTCTTTGAGTAGGCTGGTGGAGGGTGAAATGAAGGCCACGCCTGTGCTCTTTTAAGATGCACAGAAAGGTTAGTTCGAATATGATCGTTATGTGTGATCCCACCTCTTCCTACAAAAGTAACAAATGTTTTACCAGATGATTCAGGTGGCCTGAAATTGTAAAATTGCAAAGTTCAAAGGGCCCGACCAAACGTGTTTAGGGTACAACGCGGTTGTGTGATCAAAATAGCGATTCGGGAAAGGCGTTGCGCCGCGATAAGTTTGAAAAAAAACACAGCAGTGATATGATGAACAGGCACAAATAAGAATTTTTTTCGTCCGACGGCGAAATAATTGTCCGCGGACAAAAACAAAATCTAGCAACATCGAGTTTTTTAAAGCGTCCGCCGGCCGGATCGACGGACGCCATGCAGTCTCGTTTCGCAGGGACCTCTTCAATGATGATCCTCGCACTCACATTGCTGCTAGACTTCCACGCTGATCTACGTGTAACGTCGAATACAGTAAATGATCTCTAATTTACACCGTGTTCGTGTTCTAAATTTCTGTGCTTTCCGAATAAACATTAGAGGCTTCAACTTTATTTTCATCGCACCCCGCTACCATGGTTTGCATTTTGCATTCTATTGTTTCGAGCAGGAATGGCTGCGGGCGCGTCCTACTAACACGTCACCTGACATACTTCATACATGAAGTCGTCGTGAATTCTAATTAACTCTACATTTGACTCGTCATTGAACATCTGGCTTTTTGCCGGTACCCGATGAAAGAGCGTCCGGCTCGTCAGACCTACGGAGCTCGTCGGTGTAGCGCGTCGTCCGAAAGCCGTGTGCGTTCTCTTACAGAGTCGCATAATCAAGCGTTGTGGTGTGCAGACGGACATAAAACACGGGAACATAAAACTGAACCGCAGGAACAACGAAAACCTCAAGAAATAAAACGGCGCATTCATATCATAGAAATTCGTAGATATAAGTGTCCCACACACGACCCGGCGGATCTCAAAATGTCGACTCCCGAAGGAAGAGCTTCTGGGAGGTCTACCGCTCAGCGCCCTCGTGTGCCTGCGCGCCGTTTCGGCGGTCTGACTAATTCCACCGCTGACAGGCGGGCGAGTTTTGTTTTTTTCTTCTCGTTTTTGCACCTTAAAAAAACATGTTCTTTTTAAGGGGGAAAGTCTTACTTGACCCATTGCGCGAAGAAGCGGCAGCATTGTGCCAGAAAGATGGCCACACCAATACGTTATCAAGCTCGCTCCTCAGAAATAAAACCAGAAGAAAAGCAGAGCAACGCAGATGCTTGGTCATGGAAGCAGGCGAGACGCTCTGACGGTCAAAGCGGATGAGCCTCAGAAATAAAGCGCAAAGAAAAGCACAGCACCGCAGATGCTTTCGTCACGGAAGTCGCCGGCGGGGATCGCAGCGCCTGCGCAGTGGGGGAGCGTGTTGTCACCTCCGGAGCGCCGTGTGGATGACATGGCGCACCGCTTTTAGGAATGCGCCGCTGCGTGCAGAATGCTTTCGCATTCCTACACATAAGCAGTCTCAAGTATCTGTGCAAAATCTCCCACTCGCGGCATTTTTTTTTTTAATTCGCTCTCGCTCAATAATTTTTTTTAATGAATTACGATAGTTTACGGAGTAATACATTTTATTTCGAGAGCATAAAAAAAAATATAGCAGCTCTTGCCTACATTAGTAATCAAACATTGAGTTTTCTGATGACGCGGTGCCAGCTGCGCACTTTCAACACGCAATGGCGCCTCCATACGCTTGAAGTGGACTTTGCCTAAACGAATTAATCTATATTTCGTGGCAACAACGTTTTTCCTCAGTATCTCGAACGACTAATGAAGCAATCAAATTAAAAGAACATGAGCTCAAGCGTCATTGGAGAGCTCTTTAAAAAATAAAATATTGTTTCTGTTATCTCCTTTCGGACTTGTGATGTAATACGTTACATTTGACGGATTAACTTCTAATTCGTTACATACCAAGTAATTTTGTAATTGCCACGTCACTTTCTTGCGGCAGTAATTTGTAATGAAATTTTGTTACAGAATATGGTAAACGGAGTAGTTTTATTACTCGTTAGTTTTTAAAACAAAATATGAACATACTACAGAAACTCAAGTACTATGAGCACGCAATTCAGCAGCATAAATATAGCAAGTTCAACAAATTTAAATATAGAACATCGTAAAAAAGATAATCGGAAGAAAATAAAAACAATGTTTTGTCTGACCGGTAACGAGAACCTTTCGAAAAGCGAGCAAGGAAAAAAAAAAAGAGCAACAAGACAACGCCGAGTAGGCTCTGCCTCCTTTCATCGCTCCTCCATCGTGTTTTTCTTCTTGGCAGAAGAAAGCACTTCATGTTTAGATGTTTTTCTCTTTTCCACTCGCTTGAAATGCCCATTTCAAAAGGGGGCTTTCGTAAATCGGTTCCTTACCTCCAAATCTCCTAGCGGAGGTAGACGCTGCTATTGAGCATGCGCACCGCTAGCTTTGTCTCCAGAATTTCAGGGATCATTCCCTGTCGCCGTAAACTAACGGGATGGGGGGTGGGGTCTTCTTAAATAAAAATATTTTCTTTAGAAAAAAATGCTATAACGCTGACGTATGAGAGAAGAAATCGAAAGTTGTCTTCCAGAAAACATATTTGAAAACATCAAAATTATTTTTACTTTTTATATGTGTATCGGAAAAAAGTAACGGGAATGTAATTTGTAACATAACGAGTAAAGAAGTCCGTTACTTTTCAGCGGAAGTAATTTGTAACGGTAATTCATTACATTTAAGGTTCGATAATTAGTAATAGTAATCCGTTGCATATTTCAATTAACGGGCTCAAGTCTGCCTCTTTTACTGTTTTTTTCTAAGACGAGACGAGCTTTTCTTTGGGATATAGTACAATGCCCTTGAAATTTTATATATGATAGGTATATTTCCAAACCTACAAGGCGTCAAAATATTAGGAGCAAACTCCATACACATGCAACAAATATTTTTAGGCTCGTTCAAATTTAAAATTTAAAACGATTAGTTACAGTATACCATATTGTAAAGTATATTTCATTCGAACATCACAAGCTAATAAAAAGGCAAAAGACGCGTCCTTATTTCGCGTACTTGTACATTGTATAGATAGCAGAAACTTCAGTATTCCATACATCTTTATTTCGTTCTCTTTTCGGTGGGACGTGACATGGTGCCATGTGTATGGTAATGCGCCGTCAGAACAGGGCTGGGCAGAGATACTTCAACACAGTATTCTGGAATATAACTACTGATATCCATGTGTATTTATGCCAAAATGCAAGTACTAAGATATATCTGCCTTTCATGTGACGGGATATTCTTGAAATATTTCTGTGAAAAAACGGCAAAAAAGTATTCCGGAAATGAGATAAAGATACACACAATAATATTTTTTTTTTGAAACGTGGTAAAAGCGGAGGGTGGCGTTTGTGGCGAACGTAATTTTGTAGTGCTTGTATTCCTCTCCTTGCATGAGTTTGTGCACCTTGCCCTTAACTGAAACTCCATTACTTTCACAACTAACATCCTAAATGCCTCTAATTTTTTTCCTTGGTGAATTGATTTTTTTCATGCTTTCCGCAAGATATTTGGCCTAAATGAAGCTATTCTGTAGTGGTAGCGAGTTCAGACCATTCCTGCACGAGACCTGAACAGGTCCTGTGCAGTGAAAACGTTCCTTCTGGGGCTACTCTACTCTTGATGTCCGATGGATTCCTCCTCTCCACTCGCCTGTTTTAGAGCGTTAGCTTTGCTACAGCGGAAAGAGAAGAGGGCGTTCACGGAAGTGAATATCGTCATGTTTTCAAAAGTAACATATTTTTTTAATCATTTATTTTTTGTTTTTATTGATAGTCGTGATATTCTAGACAACCAGAAGCCTAAACTCCCCATAATGAGGAGTTTAGTCTCCTGGTTCATATTACGAATTCCGGGACCCCCTGCACAAGACAAAAAGTGGATTGATTTCATCGCAAAAGAGTGCGGATGATTTTGGAGAACATAAACAGGCGATACCTTTATCTGGCACACTATTGCGATACAAGCGATACAGTGCTAATAAGTCACTCTTATAAAAAGCTAGTAAAAAGCTAGTAACTGCACCAATTACTACCTCTTCTGACTATTACTACCTTTCACTAACTATTTACTACCTCAAACGCGCGATAGGTAGCAAAAAGGTAGCAAATGCAGCCGTTACTACCTTTTTGTGACCGTTACTACCTTTTTACTGGCTATTTACTACCGCAAAGATGCGGAAAAGGTGGCGGCGCTTGCTTCATACCCGATTGCCAGCGTTAGCAACGCACTTGCTGTTTCGGATCGCAGGGGGAGGTATGCACACGCAATCGTAGCGTCAAATATTGTATGAGGGGCATGTTTAAGTGTTAGAGCTGACTTTACAACGTTCGCAGCCTCCGTTCCAGCACGTCGTGGAAGCAAGCGCTGCAGCGAGCGCAGTAGCCATTGTTGATGCAATGGCCATGTGGCTTACTTACTTTCCTTCTCGTTTGCGTTCGTTTGTGAGCGTTTATATTTTCATTTTGGTTTTAACTAGGATGAAAATAGCCACGTAGCACACACTAAAAACGTTTCCGAAAATCAAGAAAAGTTCATTCTGTTTTTTAATATATATATATATATATTTATTTTTTTTTAAACATGTTTTTGTTTTGCTTTTTCACAAGAGACGCTTGGCAACATTGTACGGCAAGCAAGTTGGAGCCAGTCGGAGTTCGCAAGACGCTAATTTTTCCGATGTGAACCTGCCGTGTTTGCCTTGTGCCGTGTTCAGTTCTCGTGTTCCCGTGTTGGAGTGCATAATTACCGTTCGTGCGATCGACGGGGCGAGTGTGTGCGTGGTCCTGGAGTGCTCCGAGGATAGTTATAACGAGCCGCTGCCGCTTTCACTCGGATTGGGTTTCGTCGACCAAGAAGCTTTTCTCTTCCTCCTCCTACTTCAAATCTGAGGAACTTCCTCACGGTTTGTATGTGCTCGGTGGTTGAATAATTCTGATTGAGCTGTCTTCGGTCGTGACAGTGCACTGTCACAGCCATTGGCGTGCGTCGTAAATAGTCTATGTAGCTTTGGGACTACTGAAAAAAAATGTTTTGGCATTCTACGAGTCTTTCTGAATACGCTTATATCTCCCCAAAAACGCGAGCATTCGTCAGTGTACTACAATAATTAAGATCAGAGCTGCACGCGGTATTAAGTTTGCATGCATTTCTGTAACGCAACACGCGAAAGGAGTACAGTTGCCGTCGTACTCCCCGTCAATTACAGCCTTCATTCGCCACGGGAGACGGCAAGAGAGCACACTCGCGAGCGACCGCGACGCATTCGTTTTACAGGTTGAACCGCATATAAGCGTTTTGAAGCGAGCGACGAGACGAGCGACGGTGATTTCTCACAGTCACCCGTCGCGTCGCTTGGTTTTTTTTATTTCTAGGAAACGTCGCTGCATCGTCTTGGTCGCTCATTGCTTTCATGCGGTGTTCGCCTCGTCGCGCAACTAACCTAGCGACTGCGAAGAACTGACGTGCTGATACACGACGGTAAGGTTGGCGCACCCAAACAGTCACTGTAAAAGACTTTTGGGTAGTCAAGGAAGTTAGCGGGGAGGAAGTGGCCGAGTGGGCTAGCGCATCTCAGCTCGAAAGCTTGAGATGGGAACCTCTGGTTTGATTCCCACCGGCCTCGCCAGTAAGTTAGCGCTTAGAGTGGTTACGTAAACGTGTATTTGTACGTGGCCTGTTTTGAATGCATTGTGTGCTAAAAATATGTGCGCGTGCATGTGCATATGTATCGACTTGCAAATGCTAGCAGGATTGAAATAAACTATAGCAATTGGCTTCCTTTTTTGTGTACGTTTCAATTGGGTGGTGCCTAGCGCCTCCTGGATTACTCATACCAGTTTTAATTTTTCGTTGGGCCTGCCACGTGGTGGTAAGTGGCATAACCCCACACCTTTTTTTTTTCACCTGAGATCACGTTATCATTTGCGCTTCCAGTCTTCCGTTGGGAGGTAGCGCTAGTTACTAGCTAGATGTAGTAAAATGCATGGATTCTACTGTCAGGCTAGTAACAGTTACTAGCTTCTTGACCTAGTAACCATTACTAGCTTGACTCTGTTACTACTCGGTTACTAGGTACCTATAGTAACATGTGTGACAAGCGGTTACTAGCTCTTACCCAGACATGTACACGTTACCCCAAAAAAGTAACTCAAATACCGTTACTCGTTACTCGTCAAAAGTAACTAAATACGTTACTCGTTACCACCCTCAAAAGGAACGCGTGAGTTACCCCGCAAAGTAACGAGTTACTTTTCACGTTACTTTGACGACCAAATACACAACTGTTTTGTTTCATGGTTTATTGTTTTCTTTTCGTAGTCAGCTGCCTGTCGAAGTTTTCATCAGTTATGTTTCCCTGCTTCCTTGAAAAACATTTCCGGCGACGCTGAAGCGTCGTTCTACTGACGCGCTCGGAGGAACGGCAGTGTTAATTGTACTGCAGGGAAGAGCTGGCGAATCTTCGGGAACTGCGCATTCACTAAGGACAGCTGGTGATGGGTTATGTGCCTTCCCGTGTTTGCAACCTCCGGGTTTACATTCACTTTCACAAACCTGCAAAAATTATTTTTACTGCAGAAAAAATGGTTAGAATATTATGCAACCTGCCTTATGATTTCCACCCAGGCAGTTTGTTTAAGAAGTTTAGCTTATTAAAAATTGATAGCCTTTATGAATACCGATTGATTCGGAGTTTACAATCAGAGAAAAGGAAACATTGTAAATCGTTGTCAACTCTAGCGGCATTAGGGAGTTTTCGTAGATCGTTTCCGCTGTCCCGCAACGCTCTTCGCAACCTGCTACGAGATCCGGGTTTCTACAGTCAAGGCTATTAGCGCGCAGGCGCGGTAGTGGCTTCTTCGTTGCGGAGGGCTTAGCGGAGGGGAGAACGCGGTCTACAAAAACTCCCTATTGACACCGAATGTACACGTTCACTTAACTAGACACATGGAGTATTGGAAGGTTGTCTACTGTTCTACTAACTATGGTAGGCAAATGTTGCGATATACCGCTGCTATAACTGTCAAATTTCCTTCTAGAAAAAGAAATTTGTATTGACACTGGTTATAAAATTGACTGCTTCCACGTTGCATCGTCTTTCGCCAAGCCACGGCATGCCAGTACAGACTCGGCGTAAAGCTGCGAAGGATGGCGAACCCCTCATCGCATGTGACAAGTGCGGGCGATGGGCATTTCTCCTATCAGAGACTGAGTTTAAGAGCACCGAAGAGGCCGAAGATGGTAGTTTTATCTGCAGCCTATGCAGAGTCATTGAGGAGTTAGACAGACGCCATCATGACGAAATGAACAAATTAGAACAGCGCATCAACGAAAGGGTCAGACGTCTGGAAGATGCAGTCGGAGCGGACGAGCGAGTTCTCGATGACGGGGAGCGCACTCTCACGACTGGTATATTGGAGCCGATGCACCCGCTCCAGGCGCTTGAAAACACGCCGGAATGCCCCGGTGATACGAATGACGAGAACCCAGCCCTGTTGGAAGCGGCGCAAGCAAATCCCACTAAACCTAACGTGGTTGAAGCTGGTCACCGTCAGGGTGACACGCATCAGATGCTGAACGGGAGTACACCCAATGCAGCAAAGGAAGACAATATACCTGACAGTTGCGAAGAAAAGCAAGCACCGCGCGATGCTGTAGATGACGAAGTAGGGAGTGGACACCCTCAAAAAACGCAAGAGTTGGCTCGAAGCGTAAACGAACGGCTTAAACGGCTAGAAGACGAAGCCACAGAGGACCGGTTGCATATGCTACAGGACATCCGCCTTCTTCGAGACATGGGAGCAGAACTTGAACTTCGTGTGCGGAACCTCGAGCGAGCCGCGAGGTGCCCTAGCAATGAGATAGAGCTGCTCCAGTCTGCACAGACAACAGGCGACGGGACAGACACTTGTGCGGACGAGAAGGAAACTGAACATCACGAAGGACATTCTGATTTCGGTCAGGATACCCAGAATGACACCGAAAGGGAGACAACAATCACTGAGACAGAGTGTAATATAACCCCGATCCGAAAAATTCTACCCAACACCACGGCGTCCACAGAAGCGGTGAGCAGGTCAGGCCGGGAGAGTCAGGCGCCCGTTCTCGCAGAGACGAAGAAGTGCTTCAAGCCTGCGAGTAAAGACCTAATCCGACCACCACCGGGCGTTCTACGGGAAGTCATTATCGCCGGTGATGGCAATGTTGGACGTATTGCTCGTGCTCTCATCGATGAGGTCCGAGCTCCCCAAAGCTTGGAGTTCATAATGAACAGGGACGCCACGACAGGGACACTGCATGAAATCATCGAAACATACGAGGAAAAGACTAGGAACGTGCCACGTATGTACATATTACACGTGGGGATGAATGACGTTTTGAGGGTGAGCAACCGGACGCAATAGCAGAGCGTCTAAGGTTGAAGTGGTCCAAACGCAAAGCGTCACTGGTCATTTGTTCGGTGCCAGAGATTTACGGACGAGGAAAAGGTATACATGCTACGGCTATGCTACTGAACGCCAAACTGAAGCAGCTTTGTAAAAGCATTAGAGCAAGGTTTATTGACCTTAGCCGAGAACTGACAAGCAGTGGAGCCATGCAAAAGGACGGCTTACACTACCGCGAAGAAGGTGCCCGAATGGTAGCAGAGCGGCTGGGTGCAGTGGCAGTTCGTTTTTTAGGTCTGAGAAGAAGGGACAAAAACAGCGGCCAGTTCGGGAACAACATGGGGCAATATGGGACGCATCCAGCAACGGTGCGCACGCAAGGAACACCCGACAAGTGGGTAACTCCCAACCACCCAGTGCAGGTTGTGGGACACCCCCTGGTGGAGCACACCTCGCCCTAATGACACCCCTGAGAGCAGAGGAGACTGTACGCCAACCGGTGCTCCACACCACATGTCCGGTGTACACCCAGCGATACCAGAAGGAGCATCCTCCACAGGCGCCTCCTCTTCACACGGTATGGGTACCCCCGGCCTAATGCAACCGACTGGACATCTTCAAGGACAAATGTCTGGAATACCACTGCCGAGTGCAGGCAGTCGGGAAGAGCGGTTGTCTCCGGCACCGACTGCGAACCCGACCTTGCCTGTGCGCAGCCAAGTGCCACACGACGCTGGATACAGCCAGTATCCTACCTGCGCCCCGTCCCTGGAGCTGGCGAACTTCGTGAACACTGTGGTCAGCCAGCAGCTGGATGCTTTGCAACAGCGAAGGGTATTTTGACCAAGAACCTTGCACGGACGCCAAGACACCGGGGGAATAAAGGAAGGATTGTCATTGGTTTTTTAAATATGAATGGGGCAAGATGTCAACGGAAATGGAATGAAGTGTACGAAGCACTATCCAAACTAGACTTTTCTTTGTTTGGAGTAGCCGAGACACACTTGCGCGATGCTGAAGAACCCCTGTAAACCCCTCTTGGTGCTGGACTGGGTGCAATAGGGTCGACGACGAGCGACGAGGAGGGGGCGTGGGCCTCCTATGGCCGAGCAAATGTCAAGCGTGGCTTAGGACATCTGAAACGTGCCGAGAACATGCATGGGTAATAGGAAAGGTGGGCAATATACCGACTGCTGTATGCACCCTTTACCTTTCCACAGGAAATCACAGGCGCGAGGAAAATGGGGCCCTACTCAGGTGCGTTCGGCGTGATATTCGGAGCTTGGATCGAAGCTTGTCCGTGCTACTCATGGGAGACTTCAACGGCCACCTGGTTGAAATTGATGGTCGTGAAGACGACAACGGGCGAATGTTAAGACAGATCTCAGAAGAGTGTGAGCTGGAGATCCTAAACCTGAGAGAAGAGTGTGTGGGACAACACACATGGATGGCGCGGGACCGAAGGACATGTATCGACTACGCCCTAGCCTCAAAAAGGCTGGCTGGTCGACTTCAAAAAATCTTTGTTGATCAAGATGGAGAGTGGAGTGTGGGCAGTGACCACAATATGATTATACTTCACTTTGGTTCAATCCAACGAAGCCGAACCCGACCACATCGGGAAGTAACCTTTCAGTTACGTGATTGCGATATCGAGGTTGTATGTAGGGACTTCGAGGAAAGTAACACCCGCATAAATGCCCTCACGTATGAAGAATATGCTGGTGAGCTCAAGCAGGCTATTGCTACACATTCGGTGGTGAGAGGCACACCAGGGAAAAGGCGGCTTGTCCCGTGGTGGGACGCTGAAATCCGGAAGGCCATCCAACGTAGGCAGGACGCCAACCGCGAACATCGCCGGGCGCTAAGGACACTTGGAAAAACACCAGAAACACTGCGACTGTGGGAGGAGTACCAGGCTTTCAAGGCGAAAACCCACGATATTGTCGAAGGCAAAAGGCAAGCTCATGATTGCAAAAAGATGGCAGATATCAGGAAAGGTGGAAGAAAGGCTGGAGAGAAGTTTTGGCGATATATTGGCACTCTAGACGGAAAAGACAGTACTCCCCACCTGATAGATGCCGAAAACAAAGGTGAGGTACAAAATGTGAAGAAGCTCTTGGACGAACACCTCCACACCTTGTTCGGCATGACACAGGAAGGCAACGAGCCGGACAACATGCCAGCCGGGAGTCCATACGTCAAGGATAGTTCGCTGCCTACATCAACAAATGACAGCCAAACAGTAGTCGGACGAGTACTGGTCGACCGTGCACTGGCGCGGTTAAATGGCAGCACTGCACCGGGCCTGGATGGAATATCGGCCAAAGTACTGAAAGGCCTAGGCCCTGACGCACGGGAGCAATTGGCGCACCTCTTCAGTCGTATATGCTGCGGAGATGACCATGTTCCCAGTGACTGGAAGCACGGTCGAGTTACATTTATTCCAAAGAAAGGAGGCAACAAGCAGCTCCTGCGTGATTATCGTCCACTCACCGTCACGGCAGTGGCCTACAGATTGTTCGCTACTATCATCAACTGGCGCATCGCACAATGGGCTGAGGAAGCCGGCGTGCTTACAGAGCTGCAGAACGGCTTTCGAGTTGGCCGTCGGTTGGATGACAATCTGTTTGTTCTGACACAATGTATAGAGATCGCACAAGCGGAGAAGCGAACACTAGTATGCTGTTTCTTGGACATTGCCAAAGCCTATGACTGTGTCCCTCATTACATGCTGCTCGACAGGCTACGACATCTGAACATGCCTGGAGCATGGGTGAGTCTAATCCAACGATTATATGATGGCAATCGTGTAACATCATCCTTCAATGGCGTGAAATCAAGCGAAGTTGAAGTTGGAAAGGGATTAAGGCAGGGCTGTCCATTGTCGCCAACGCTTTATATGCTCTATGCATCTCGCATGGAAAAGGCACTTCAAGACACTGGCATCGGCTTCTCCCTGGTGCACCGTCAACATGGCGATGTGGTGTCATGGCGATTACCCGGACTTGCCTATGCTGACGATCTAGTGCTGATGGCAGACAGTGTGGAGGACATGAGGCGATTGCTGGTCGTATGTGAGACAGAAGCAAACCAACTCCGACTACGCTTCAATACAGACAAGTCAGCCACATTAATTTTTTCTGGTGAAGAAGGTAGCCTGGGATCACTCAAGCTGCAGGGTGCAGCAATTCCTGTGCAAGCCAACTACAGATATCTCGGGGTGACGCTGTCGACTACGGAGGAGTATCTGGCCGAATACCATCAGGGCCTCAAGACATCTTCAGTACGAAAAAGTAATGTAATGCGAAGGCGGAGCCTCTGGAGCTACGAGCGTTATGCTGTCACCCGAGAGCTTTGGAAGGCTGTTGCTGTGCCAGGTCTGACATTCGGAAACGCCGTCATCTGCGTTCCCAGCGAGGTCCGCGAATACCTTGAACGGCGCCAAAGGGCGGTCGGACGTCAAGCATTGGGGTGCCATGGACAGGTAGCGAATGAGCTTGTGGAAGGCGACCTAGGCTGGTCTTCATTTGAGGCGCGAGAGGCCCGAAGCAAGCTAAAATATTACACGCGTCTCAGGTACATGGATGGAGACCGCTGGGCTAGGCGTCTCTTCATCTACATTCACCTAAAAAATGTCAACTCGAAGTGGAGAAAACGAGTTACTCGTATTGGCACAAAGTTTGGGATTTTTTCTTTGGTCACCGAACCCCAAACTGAAAAGGAATGGGTGAGTGCAGTGCGGGAGCAAGTGAAGACTATTGAGAAGGACCGCTGGATGTTAGGGATGCAGCAACATTCTACCATGCATCTTTACGCGACCTTCAAAACCGAGATCGCGCCCCTGACTTTCTGTGGTAACACGCTGGGCAGTCGACTTCTTATGGAGGCCCGCGGTGGTGCTTTACGTACCAGACCGTACCGACAGAAGTACGACTGCAACGTGACGGACACGATGTGCAGCGTCTGTGGAGCGTGCGAAGAAACCATCGAACACCTGCTCATCGCGTGCAAGGCTCTACTTCCAGCGCCTATCGTGGGATCCCGTATCGAGCAAGCACTCGGTTTTACTGAGGAACACAACCATATAGCCTGCTCTAAGCGGCGACTCGAGACATGGTGGAAGACTCATCGGTGACACCAGTGGTTTTTGTTTTGTTTTAGTTTTTGGCGCGTCTATATCATATAGACTCTCGTTGCAAAGAGATTGCGCTGCAAATATACATACATACATACATACATATCTCCTTCAAGGCTTTGCGTTCTCTTTATCTGTAGCAGTGATTTACCTCCCCACTCAATGATTCTTTAAATTTGTTTATGCTATATAGAATGCACTCTTTTTGTTTTTCGGATTTTTGTCTGCAAACGACTGTGCATGCCATCTATTTAGGTGATTAATAGCAGTTTTGTAATCTCGTGCATATACTTTTTTTTTCTGCTGCAATGCCAATGTACGGGGCCTAGGGCCGGTCAAGCCTCCTTTGAGGCTTTTACCCTTTGCTCCACCATGCTTCATGGAAAATAAACTATTATTATTATTATAATTACCTGGTTCTAGAAAGTTCAACCAACGAACCTGATTGTGGTCGCTGGGTGAAGGACATTCCCAGCTGTAGAGTTCAGTACAGCAACGTTTATTGCTGGACACGTCAGTCGAACTGTTCGACTGACGTGTTCAGCGATATACGTTGCTGTACTGTCATACTATTTATTTGTTTTTCGGGTTGTCTATCTACCTTTAACAACAAGGCCGTTTAAGCGGTGTTGTACACGTTGCTCCTCAAAAGTAACGATATACCGTTACTCGTTACTTGGCCTTAAAAGTAACTAAATACCGTTACTCGTTCCTTTTCTGAAAAAGTAACTAAATACGTTACTCGTTACCGAAAATAGTAACTAGGTACAAGTAACTCGTTACTTGTAACGCGTTACAGTACATGTCTGCTCTTACCTAGTAAATACTACTAGCTTTTTTAAAGAGTGTAGTACACTGCTGAAATACAAATACAGTTTTCGAAAGAAACTCGATCCAGAGGGACAAACGCACGAAACTACCTGTAAGATACTATCGCAATACATGGCGATACAGCTGCTGCCTGCAGGCAGGGTTTGAAGAGGCCGTGCAGATTTTGTTCAAAATATTTTGTACACGACTAACTCTACTGCTCATCGAAAGGAGAAGCTTTGAAGAGGAATAGAAATATTTACACAATAGAAAACCATCAACTTCGTATATCTCTTCAAAATTATTGTCCCAATCAAAGAAATTGATTATCATAATTGATCTAAAATGGCGCCAGATTAAATTTTCCTACCTTGTACAGAGTTCATGTGGTGCACCCCACATGAACTCTGCACAGCGTTGCATAAGACATGGAAGATGCTGCTTGATTGCGCTGCACACGCCTACAGCAAAAACAAAATGTTAAAGACAAAATATTAGAATCGTATACTTGCGAATTTTGATTATTGTAACCTTAAAAAGAAGGATACCCCAACTAAAAAATAAAACACAAGTTGCAACGTAGAGAAGAAGTATGCAATTGCTGATTTCTACAAACGGATACAATTAAATCTGTAGCCCACTAAGGTTGTAAACGTCTTTAAAATAATTATAGTGGAATCTGATTAGCGCGATTGCCTTGTGTGCATTGATGCATGTTGCTAGGAACTTTGCCATGGGGCAGTTTGGCAGTGGTGCAGATTGATAGCAGACGCTAATCTACTGCGTATTTTTCCACAGCTTCCTGGACCAACGCTGCTTTCTGGTATTTATGGTAAAGCACTTGCTGACAAAATGAGTCAGCACTTTGTTAGTATCGGCAAGTACACTGAGCAACATGATTACATGGATTAATATACAATGACTACTAATCCGTCTGCATTTATAATGATAGCTTCGACTACGCCAAGGGAAGGTAATACAATTATTGCCAGCTAAAAATAATGTGGCCGCCTGTGACCACGGAATAAGAACAGTGTCGATTAACTATACAGGAGCTATGCTGAGCCATTACTATTTTACGCTGCAAAAATGATGCTTGTAATTGTGACTTTCCTTACGAAATAAATGAGCAAATGTTCTGCCTCTACCCAAAGGAGGTGGAGCAACAAATATTCATAATAACAGACAGTTTCTCTTCTGCGAATATTCTCGAAAATTTATGAACGCGTGCTCAATGATAGGTTAACTTGTATTTTTTTTGTGAAGCATCACAAAAACAGAAAAGCAATATGACTTTCAGAAACTTAAATCAACAGAGCAAGCACTTCTAGGCATTAAAGACAAAATTGTAGAAAACATTGAAAACGAACATCTCACACTTGATTTATTTTTAGATTTTTAAAAAGGCTTCGATACTGTTTAACATTATATTCTACTACAAAAAAAATCGAGAGTTACAGTATAAGAGAACATAGGGCTAAGACTAATAAAAAATTATCTGAAAAAGTTTCACCAGTACGTCTATCTTAAACAACATAACATCTTGTAAATTGAGAATACGGCACGGCGTTCTTCAGACCTCCATTCTAGGTCCTTTAATGTTTCTAGTTTACGTGAATGACAAAACGATAATAACAGGCTCCCGAGAGTTAGTAATGTATGCGGACGACAGAAATGTATTTTTACTGGTGTGACAACAGAGTACTTAAAAAATGCTTGTAATGCCTGCCCCATTAAATTATCTAATTGGTTACGACTTATATAGATAGAACGTAAACGAAAGCAAGACAAAATGCATCATCTTCAAGCCGTCTATTAAGAGAGACAAGAGCTCTATTAACACCTTATTTCAAAACATCGTTATAAAACAAGTTGCAGACCAAATGTTCTTGGGCGTCTGGTTTAGCGAAGACCTCACATGGTTTACCCATGGCAATAGACTGAAGGCACAGCTGCCTCAAGTTATCGATATGATATACATAATGTACAATTTGACACCCACTTGGAGTAAATGACGTTATATTATTATCTATATTATTCTAAGATCAGTTATGGTACGTTGGTATGGGGTACTAGCACTGCAGCTACTGCACTGCATCTGCAACTACCAGAAAGTAATCATCCTTCAAAATAACTATTCGTATTTGCGAAAATTACAGAGGTCATGTAAAAAACAAAAAAACCTGATGACTCAATTACTCTTTGTTAAATATATTATATTGAATTCAGACCAGATATATGACTTTAAATTTATTTCAATGGATCGACCAAAACAATCTCTTTTTAAGACACACACCTTATTCTAGTGCATACACATTACGCCACCCGAAACGTAGAATCCCAAGCATACGAACAAAGTATGGGAGAAAAATTTAATCGTAAATGAGTACTGAATTATTAAATTTCTCGGTATTGATGTTAATTTCAGCACCCCTTTTCCAAGGTTCAAAAAAGACTGCAAGCGAGCTCTGGTGAGCACCGATTTCGCATTTTTATCTATTTAAACAATAATGAATGTATATTTATTCTTAAGTATTTTGAATGAGACGCAACTCATATAAACATTTCTAGCCTCATTTTGGTTTACATTGTTTTCCTTTTTTTATATATCCTTGTGGATACATTTTTTTCTAGATATGTAAAATTGGTGCCTATTTTTATCTTTATTTTAATTTTATTTTGTTTCCTGGGTTGTGAAAAGCATGTCGCGCCACATTCTTCAAGACTGTGCCACTTGTGTAGTTGTTTGAGTTGCGCCATTGTATTCCATGTGTTTTTGAGATATTTATATAATGATTGTTTCTATTTGTTTTTATGACAAACGCTGCCTCGTTTTTTATTATCACTGTGACTTGTTTGTAATGTGATTTCTGCTGTATGAACTGAAGGGGACAGAGGGGTTGTCAAGCACCACGGCTTTATCTCTGCCTCTCTGCGGGTGAATAAAAGCCTCAAAACAAATAAAGAAACATAAAAGCTCGCGGCTTGTCTGGCTGTTAATCTGAAGTCGTGAGACCTAAAACTCGCTTTCATATATACAGTGTAGTTATATCTTAGATTGCCCTTCTGGTCTCAAAAGAAATGTTGCAAATATCTCGGTGACCTGGTTCTACACGCTCCTTGAGATCAAATAAAAAGAATAACGAGGAAATGGCATAACTATGCGCCGTTAACAAACATTAAATTAGGCAGGGGGACATAGTTTGACGTGTTGCAGGAAAAAAATAAAACGCGGCATAAAGTCGACAAACAACTTTGTGCCATACCAGAAGACAAGCAGGCAATAGCAAGAAACGTTTCTTTGCGCCGCTTAGACTTTGGTCTGGTCATGTTAGCAAAGTACGTAAAAATGAAAACTGAAGGCCATCACAAATGCAATTAAGAGAGGAGCATGTAAAGCAACAGTGTAGTGTAGGTGATTACTTTCTCACCCCATAAAAAACTTGAAGAACAAAAATTGCAGTTCGCCGTCGAAATAAAAAAAAATTAACAAAGAAAGTATAATTTAACTTGTTTCGACGTTTGGAACAAATGTACCTAAATATATACCAGAAACATATCTTTAAAAATTCACAAATACGGTGTCGGGGTGCATAATGCTCAGCCTTACAAACTTCCGTGTTATATATTGTTTACATTGACGTGTCATCTGACCCTTGTTGTCCAATATGCAACAGTATATTCCTTCGAAAATAGAATTTCGTTCAAAATTATTATGCTGAGCAAGCCCTGATGATATATATCGGAACAAAAAACCCTCAAAACAGATGTCAGGATTGCTGCTGTAAGTGAAATATGCGAAAAGACGTCAGTAAGAAAATGTCGTTTCAAATGCGAAAAATAAAATAAAAATAAGTAAAAAAACAGCCAACGGAACACGCGAAGTCGGCGGTTTCTCTGAAACAAACACCATTCGAGAACCTCGCTCGAGCTTCAGGAACAGACGAAAGCCGTACGTCAAGCAGAAGTCAAGAAAAACAGGCTTGTAAAATGGAGGACATACGAAGGGCGTGTGCTCGTGAGAGGCCAAAAAACATTTTGGGGGAACTTTCCAGGCGTGTTTGTTCTGTTTTGTTTCCTTTTCTAGCACCCCCTGTCATGACTTCTCGTAACTCACAGTGATATCCACCAAGAAGCTCCTTGAGCTCAAATGCACAGAAACGCAACTCAGAGAAGAGAATAAAGAATGCAACGATCGAGTTTCAGCGGCAGCTGCCCAAAATTCTCGTAAAGAATATAAATGCGGTTTTGATCCGTATTCGTAGTTTACCCTTTACGATTTTTCTTACAGAAAACATCAGTGTTGTTTATACTTGTCTATATTGTTGAATGTGGAGCTCAGAAACAAACTCTGGCGTATTGCTTCGTCCAAACAAAATATCTAAAAAAACGCTGGGGCGTAATTAGCGTGAACAGCTACAGTGCGTGCCAAATACTTCCGATGCAAAACCGTCGGTATCTAAAAATTTATGCAAAGAACGTAACCCTTTTAGGAACTATTTTTTGCCGTATCACCGTAATATTATATCAGATAAATACTACTGTTCTAAATATTACGTAGGTCATGTTAGTCTGACGAAACGCTGGACAATCATCACAAACAAGGGGTTTGGTTTAAGGGCCTCTTTCGGTTTGTATTTTGAATAGTAGCCACGCGTTCACTTTGACCTATTTTAGTATATCAATTATCAGGTAATAGACAAGGAAGTCAAGAATAATTTATGTAATGCGCGTCCTAATTCTAGAATTAAATTAAAACAGTAATAACGACGTGTAGAAAAGATAGTTTGTCACTACTATTATGGCGTACTGGTAAACTTTGTTGTATTTTGTCGTTATTTCAAAATAATCTGAAGTGCGGATGACGCTTCACTTGCCAAAACCAAGAAAAACACATAACAATTTTTAACGCGATTAGTACGCTGTTCAAGTATATCAAATGAAACTTCTTAGACCGTATGCCTTGATACTTATGATTCCATAGAAAGCTATCTTGTTAAAACTGTAAACCTGCCTCCGTAGATTTTGGTGAGGGTCACAGTCCGCTTGTGAGTGATCTCAAAGCGATTCAAAATTAAGACTGGCATTTCACGCTCGTAACTACCATAGCATAACTAGTTCCTCGTCGGTTAGAGCAAAATTAGCTTTATTTTTTATTTCATTAGGAATACGTTGCTCATGTGTGTTTTACAAATGTCTTCATTTTAACTCCGCCCTACTGCACGAGCTAGTTCTCTTTTATTCACTTCTACTTCTATTTATAGTCGGTTTTTCAATATATGGTGCTTAATGGATTTGAATCTCAACTCGTACCAATAGCCTACGGCAGCCCGCATGGTTCCATACTAGGACCAATGTTATTCATTATATATATAAACGATATCGTTAATATACCCGAATCGCGTGATATTATTTTGTATGCTGACAATACCAGTGTTTTTTTTTTTTTAAGTGAAAATTTGGATCAGTTGGGAATTCTCAGTTAGTTGGCTCAGTAAATTATCATTCTGAATAAAATGTGACCAGCTAAATCTTAACACTAGTGACACTAGTGACACACCCACTTCGTGAACCTTAATATTTTTTTTTTTTTTGGACAGGGACAAAATGGGGCCTAAAGTACCACAATTTAATTGGCGTGTGGTTTGAATAAACACTAAGTTGGAATATACACATTAAAACATTTGGGTTTATATATCGAGTCCGATGGGAACATTAAACACATGCAGACAATTACTACAAACAAGGTTGAAACTGCAATTATTTCATTCACTTATCTCTTCACGACTACAGTTTTGTATGTTAGTATGGGGAACTAGTACGCAAACAAGTAAACACAAATTATTTATTTTGAAAAGATGCCGTCCGATTTATTGAGAACCCTAAAAGGCACGACAATTCGTTCCAAATCTATCAACACTATACTATACTAACTATAGTACAAATCCTGCTGCTTAAATTATATATTTTTATTTTTAATCAATTTAAGCAGAATAAAACACCCTTTTTATATCTATCATAAAACCTCAGCAAGCTACAGTTTCAGAAGTGCAAAATATATTAAACCTAGTGTTCGAACTAATTACGGTATGCAGCACAATACCTCTCGCGTACTGGATCTACTAAACACACCCCAACTATAGGGAAAACGGCCCAAACACACACTTCGTTTTTTTTTTTAAATTATTATGGAGCATACATTACGCCTCTCATAATCGGCCGTTAGTACAAAGTTGGCAGTTATGTGTTATCGTTTCTGTTGGATATTAAGATTTGCTCTGTTCTTGAATAATTATTCTTTTGTATTCCGTTTCTCCTCCGAGTGCTGTAAGAAGTGTTTGAAGTCTTGTCCGAAGACAACTTGTCTTCTTTTACCCCAGCCCTCCAGACACTTGTTGGGTTTGAAACAAAGGATACATACATACATACATACATACATACATACATACATACATACATACATACATACATACATACATACATACATACATACATACATACATACATACATACATACATACATACATACATACATACATACATACATACATACATACATACATACATACATACATACATACATACATACATACATACATACATACATACATGCATACATACATACATACATACATACATACATACATACATACATACATACATACATACATACATACATACATACATACATACATACATACATACATACATACATACATACATACATACATACATACATACATACATACATACATACATACATAAATGCATACATACACATACACTCTAAGAAAAAAAGTTTGCCTCAAGGGACTAACGGCAGCATTTGGTCCTCTGAACTCCCAGTTGCTCCCCGAAAGGACCATCTGGTTCAAGCTAGGTACCGTGCGCAAAAGCTGGGGACTATCTGCGATCGACTGGGACTAACCGATAAGCGTGCGCGAGCAAAAGCATCCATTAGTCCCCCTCAGACCGGGTGCATCTGTATCTTTTAGTCCCCGAAGGCAAACGGAATGTTCGCCATTAGGACGGATGCTATTTCGCTTGTCTTGGGGATCGGCGAGACTCAGCCCAGCACGGCTGAAAGTGTTGACAAAACTCGGACGAAACTGGCGAATTTGTTTAATGTGCCACGAATGTTAAGACATTACATGGTAGAGCTTCACGCGTTGTGTGAATGCGAGTTAACGAATGTGTTTACTCGACTTCACCCAACTATCTCGTCAAAAATGATCTGTTGACATTTCACAAGCCCCATTCACGTAATTTGCCTTCGCGTAAAAAGCTAGCATTTATCCAAACGCAACACTTCCAAATACTAACACTTTTTTCTTCTCTTAAATGAGACTTAACAGTTTGTAGAAGCCGCGCTTTCAACACCGGAGTCTCGCAGTCAGAATAAATGGTCACTTCAATCGCTAAAACTGAGTTACTGAGAACAAGTTGAGCCTCGTCTCTGCGTCTCCCCGTGACCAACCTTTCTGGGTAGTCCAATGTCGAACTCAAAATCCGCAACGACACACTTGATGCACGGCACGTTCCACTCAAAAACCACATTCAGGGGCAGTATCCAGACGCCTTCATGCCAACGTCGTCGCTGTTTCAGATAACATTCCAGGTGAACAACGATGAACGAACCGCGCCCGCAACGTCACCCATGGTGACGTTAATACAAAACAAATGCGAACTAAAAAATAAAATAAAAAAGCCACCCGAGAAAGCTGAAAATACTTAAAAGAGAGAGAGAGAGAGAAATAAAAAAATAAAACGTGTTTGCTTGTACGTCACTCGACTGGCCTGTTCAAAGTGGCGACCTTCTCCCGTTCTTGGAGCTCTTCTGTGTGGCTGTGTCCGTGTGTAGTGGGAGGGGGTAAAAAGATTTTCGTGCGCGCCCTTCCCCCTCCCGTCAACCCCCCCCCCCCCCCCCCGCATTCTTTCTTGTAATCCTCGCACACGCGGGGGTTGGCAGATGGGAAGATAGGGTCCGTCGGGAAAATGGGAAGGGGTCTTTGTTTGAAAAGAACCTGTTTTTAGTCAGTTGAGAGTTGAAATGCAGCCTTCGTCGGAAGCGTTTTTTCTCCTTGCGTCGTCTCCGATCATTGCGGGATCCGGTTTAGATTCGCGGTGCTGCAGCACTGCACTTGATCTGTTCTCAAGTCACAAGTCAAGGGAACCCGATTAAGGTATGTCGAAGTACTTTTGTTTATGGTGTATTCATTAACTGTGGCTTCAGAAAGTGTTTTATTTTGAGCGCGTTCTCTAGCTTGCAAAGCGCGCGCCATGCTCTATTCTTTTTGACACCATGGTTGTTGATTTTGTTATGCAGCACAGAAACCTCATATTCAATCGTATCGAGCGAAACGCCAGTTCTACCGATTGCTTATTTTTGTGTGTGTGTGTGTGTGTTTTGCTGACCCTGGCAGGATCGCTTGACCATTAAGGCTTGTCCACACATGCAGCGGAGCGCTACAATCATAGCGCTGACCTTGCGCTAAGCGCGTGCTGACGGGAGCGGTCACCAGCTTTGTATCGCACCGTCAAAACTGTTGCTCATGGCAGACGAAAAGTAGCTCACGAAACGTGAGCAGCGCTACATCAGCGCTTCGCTGCGTGTGAGAACCGGCATTAATGGAGACATTTATTCGATTGTACACTAGACTTTCGCGTTGATGGCAGGAGCTCGTGCCGTCATTTTGAAGCATAGTTTGAGCACGCACGCCCTGGGTCGGTAATTCGCAGCGAACGGTCTACTAAAAATCGAATATTGCGCTGGTCTGCTGTCAACAGATCGCATGTTGGATGTGAACCATTGTAGCACTCAAGGTCGGTTCTCACATGCAGCGAAGCGCTGATGTAGCGCTCCTCACGTGCCGTCAGCTACTTATCGTCTGCCATGAGCAACAGTTTTGGCGGTGCGATACAAAGCTGGTGAACGCTCCCGTCAGCACGCCGCTTATCGCGAGGTAAGCGCTGCGCTTGTAGCGCTCCGCATGCATGTGTGAACAGGCCTTTATGCAGAATATTTGTTATTTTTTAATGCGTGTGTTATGTCTCGTACTTTTGTCCAGCGATTGGGTATTTCACGCTGCCCTGTTACTAATAATTCAAATTCCTCGCAAACAGGCAAGAAGCTGCCGGTGCCCCAATAAACGGTGCTGGGACCACGACCGGTTTCGACAGACGTCTCAGTGTCCAAGCCATCGTCGACGCAAGTGCACTCTTCGGAATTTGGCCTTATCGTGGATTCTACCGCCCAGGAACTTCGACTTCAGTCATCCTTGAATGTGATGTGTATCTACGAGGCAATAAAGCTACGTTTAACCTGAACTGCACCATTTCGTTTCGGAGATTTGTGGCTCGGGACCAAACGCAAAGGATAAACCTTTAGTCCCAGGGGTCTAAATCCAAGGGCGCAACGTTTAGACCCAGGGGTCCAAGTGCAAGGGCCTAACAGTTGGTCCTCGGGGTTCATTTGAAACGGTGTAACAGTTAGTCCCAGGGGTCCAAGCGCAAGGGCCTAACAGTTCGTCCTCGGGGTTCAATTGAAACGGTGTAACAGTTGGTCCCAGGGGACCAAGTGCAAGGGCCTAACAGTTGGTCCCCGAGGTGCAATTGAAACGGTGCAACAGTTAGTCCCAACGGTGCTAGTGCGAGGGACTAACGGACGGGGCGCAACAGTTGCTCCCGTCACCGTTGCTCCCCTAGGGGACTAATGGTAGTGTCAGCGCATTTGGTCCCCCGAGGGACTAAGTCGCGCTCCCTTTTTTCTTAGAGTGTACATACATACATACATACATACATACATACATACATACATACATACATACATACATACATACATACATACATACATACATACACACATACATACATACATACATACATGCATAATGCATGCATACATACATACATACATACATACATGCATGAATGTATGCACACATACATACATGCATACATGCATACATACATACATACATACATACATACATACATACATACATACATACATACATACATACATACATACATACATATACATACATACATGCATGCATACATACATACATACATACATACATACATACATACATACATACATACATACATACATACATACATACATACATACATACATACATACATACATACATACATACATACATACATACATACATACATACATACATACATACATACATACATACATACATACATACATACATACATACATACATACATACATACATACATACATACATACATACATACATACATACATACATACATACATACATATCAGCCCAATCTGGGGCCTGATCCATATTCAGGCTAGGATTGTGATTACTAGCCTCTTTCCAGTTTTATTAGGGCATTGCTTCCAAACTCCTTCTCAGGGCGATCCACTTTTGTAGCAACGCCGCACGAGATCCGACATGATAGTTCGCTTGACGAGGAACCTAGACGTTGTATTTGCTGATAATTTTTGCCCCAGTCAACCGGGAGTTCATTTATCTCTTCTAGCGAGGAGCACCTTCATTATCCACTGTTTAGCTGCGCCGTCAGATGCTGGCAAGTTTATCCTTCAGCCTCTTGACGCTTTGCAAGTGCTCACTGTGCGTGGATATTCCCGCCCGCTTTGAGGCCGGCAGTGTCGGGTGTTCTGTCGTCCATACTATGCCTCCGGCCGTCCTTGTCTGATGGATGAGATGCTACCTCATCTATAAGGGAATGCGATGCGCGCAAACGCTTTTGTTCGCGTATCGTTGAAATGTCTTGTATTGACTGTTTTCGATTGCTCGCGTTGGAGAGAGTTCGCTTTTGGAGTATGTCAAAACTTCTATTGCGGACGGCAGTTGCCCGGACTGCGTTTGGAAATTATTCCCGAACTGCATTTTGTACCGGGGAAGCCTAGAGTTTCGGTTTTACTGTACGCTCACTGCCAGCTGGCCTCGCTTGAGGTGACGGCACGGTTTTGAGTGCCGTGCGTCCACGGCGTTCAGGCACGATATGCGCTCTTGTGGCTCCGACCGCTGCCATGCAGTACCTTGCGGCCAAAGGCGACACCTAGAAAGTAATCCTTCCCAAGTGTTGGCGGACACGCGATGCCAGACTTAAATGCATTGAAATTCCGACAGTCACCGAGTTTATAATAATAACCTTTATTTGGACTTCTTGAGTCACGGGTAGAGTGAGCAAAGGTAAACATACTTTACCTGACAAGGCAACCCCCACCCCTTATGCATCGCACAGCAGAAAGAAACAAAGAAAAGGTAATAATGAACACAAACAAACCAACCGGATGCAAGCATGTGATTAACATGTGCACAATAAACGGGTAAACATGTTTTGCGTTCACGTTTCAACTTGAATACACAGAAAGGTAACGGATGGCGTATATCTAGAAGCTTCTCACAAAACTACAAACACAAATACGGAATACAAAATACATGCCATTCATATATACATTCATATACAAATACAGAACTCTTCACATGCGCCCAAAAGGTAGTGTTTGATGGTCTTCTTAAATGTAGGTAATGAAGTAGGAGACTTTAATAGTTCAACCACACAGGGGTGTCAATTTAAGATGTCTGGTATTTTGTAGACTAATGCTTGTGAGCCATAATATGTCCATAGTTTGGTTTTCGTGTAAGTTCCATTCCGCAGATCGTATTAGGTTGTCCTAGTAAGGTAATTTTCAAAAACTTTATTTTGTTCATTGTTGTATTATTAATATATTTCCTTGGCTAGTTTTAGCGTATACAGCGTGCTTATTTCCAAAATTTGATACTTTTGAAGTATGGAGCTGAATTATCGGTGAAATGAGTGCCTGCAATACAGCGAGGTCCTTTTTTCTGTATGCATAATTACCCATCTAGATTGATTTGAGTGGTGGTTCCCCAGACTAATACGCAGTAATGGAGGTGCGATTGAATTAAACTGTAGGATAACTGACATTTTAGCCAACTAGGAAGGAGATCTTTTAGTTTGTATATGATGCCTGTGGATCGAGATATTTTAGAACGGACATGGTATAAATGATTGGTTTAGCTTAGTGTTTATTCGAACCAAACACCCAGGAATTTTAGGAAGGTCACTCGCTCCAGTTCTATGTCTTTCACCGTTATTTGAAAATTACTACCTAGTTGCTTAAGACCAGGTTTGAAAATAATGTTTTTTGTTGTGTTAATGTTTAGTTCTAGCTGGTTGGAGTTCATCCAGATTTCAAGCTCGCGCAGCCATGCATTTGATGCACCCTCGATTACACCTATATGTTTATCCGTAAAAAACACACACACACACATTAGTATTATCTACGTAAAGTATAATGTCTGGAGTTTTAGGTATATTTATTAAATCAATAATATATATAAGATACAGTAATGGCCCTTGAATTGATCCTTAAGGTACGCCATGCCTTATTTTCTCTACCTCAGATTCAAATTGATTAATTTTTACATATTTTGACCTGTCATATAATTTGCTTCAAATTAAAGCTCAAGTTATACCTATTATACTATAATGTGATAACTTTAATAAAAGAATGTCGTGTTTATTTGAATCAAAAGCTTTGCGAAAGTTTAAGAAAATTCCTACAGTGTATAATTGATTTTCAAAACTATTTATCAGCTTATCCCTAATGAGTTTCCGTGCCAACCTTATCAGTGGCTGTGTGTAATGCTGCGTGGGGTCCAGGGTGACGCGATTGTCATGTTACGTTCGTCCCCCGCTGTTGAGTCGTGAGGTTGATCCCGATTAATTGCGCGCCGTTTTTACCGGATCCACACACCGCCATATCGTATTTTGCGCTACGAGCGGAGATTACTCTCGAGTTGTTGTCCCCATGCCCGAAGAAGGGTTGGTAAAGTGCGTGCCCTGCGTTGCCGCTGGGCATGGTACCGGTTCCCCGCCGTGTTTTTGTCGGCGTTGGGACGCGAGGGCGCGCGAAGGAATAATGAGTTTCATTTACGGGGAAAAAGGGTTAGGAGGGGAAGGGGCCGCTTCCGTGTAGCGAAAAGCTTCACGAGGCAGTGGGCGGTCTTGTGATGATGCGACGAGCTGTCGATACTATTATCCTTTACAGATGCACGGTAGGCCCGGGAAAACGTACGGTTCACGTAGGGGGGTGTCAGAGGAGGCTAGGAATCTGGTAGCGGCATGGCCGCCGGCGGCCTGTAATTGTTGTGCATTGGGTCAGTCCCTCGCTTTATAAACTGCAGCATTTGCATGAATAGGTAGCGGGTGTGGGAATCCAGCGGTAACTGCGGCAAGAACTTTAACACTACGGAAACTTTTTATGTAGACCAAATATAGTGCTTGTGCTGCTTCTGCGCTGTGTATTTTGTGTGTTCAGTGATGTATGGTATCTACCATGTAGCGTTCAAGAGTCAGGGGAACTTGAAAATATTCTTTAGAGAGTTCTGGAAAGAGAGCCATAGGAAAAAACATACAGCCTTCTATAGCAGACCATAGATATGGCTAAAGACACCAAGGAAAAGCCATAGGGAGCTATAGCATGCTGTCTATAGAGAGCGAGCCATTAGAAAAGCTAAAGAGCGTATATAGCTGGACAGTGATAGGGCCATAGACAAAAGCTAAAGAGGCCTATAAAGACAACCATAAAAAATGCTAAAGACAGCCATAGAAAAATTCTTTGGCTAATTGGGCCATATAGCTAAAGCCAACCCTACAAAGAATTTTCTATAGCCGACCATAGGACATTTTGTGTGGTAGAGACGGTTGGCGAACTCCAGCAGCAAACCGCCACGTTGTGATGAGAGGCTCCGGCCGGTCTGGAGCGCGGCGGAGGGGGAACAATGAGGAAGAAACGGGGAAGACGGAAGGCGGGAAACTAGACGGGACTTTTGCGCGGGACCCGGGCGACGACGGACGTTCGCGGGGCCGGAACCGCGACGTGTTTCGCTTACCGGAACACGTCCGACGCCGTCGGCCTGTTGCTGAGAATCGCTCGTGGATGAAGCATCCGTATTCTCAGCAGACTTCGGGAAGCTAATCCGTTACTTTTCCAAGTAATTTTGTAATTGCCGCGATACTTTTTTTCGGAAGTAATTTGTAATATAAGTTCGTTACAAAATATTGGTAACAGATTACTTTAACTACTCGTTACTTTTAAAAACAAATATGAGCATAATACAGTAGCTGGAGCAATATGACCAGAACATTTAGCAGCATAAAGAGAGCAAGTTCAACAAAATAGAAAACATCAAGAAGAAAAATAGCCGCAAAGAAAACACGATTTTTTGTATGACCGGTCACTAGAACCACTAAAACAAGGGGCAAGGCATACACAAGAACAAATTTTCGAAAGACGAAGATCAAGTAAGACAACGCCGAGTAGGCCCTCCGTCCCCTTCCATCGTGTTTTTCTTGTTTTCCCGGGTAGGAGGAAGCTCTTCGTGTTTATTTGTTTTGTCTTTTACAGCGTTCCACTCTTTCAAAGTTCTTCGACGTCTCCCGTCACCTGCACAGATAACAAACGCGGGTTCGTACCCCTCGATTCGCGGGTTCAACAACCCGCGTAACAGATGATGTATCCTCGCGGGAGGGGTCGAATTTGCTTTGTCTTTGATGTGCGCTACTGTATTCTAGCACGCTCTTGAGTCCCGGCTGAAAAGCGCCCGACGCGAGGCTAAGAGCATTGTCTTTGAGGGTGCGGCCGATACTTCTTTTGGTTTACTTGTCTGGGCAGTGTGGTCGAGTCCACTGCTTAATTTACAGTCAACTGTCAACATAAAAGGGAGGGGGTGAGGGGGGGGGGGTCAGGCCATCTAAGGAGTGCTGAAAGAAAAGAGAAGGACAACGCGTAAAAGATGGTGTGATTCTCTACTGTTTTGTGGAGACCGATGGCCACCGCTTCTCTCGCTCTCTATGTTGGAACTTTCGCGAGAACGGCATCAAATTCCCTCTGCGGAGGGGATGCACGCGAGGAGCGAGCTGGACCTTACACCACGGCTTGCCTCGGTGGAGACGATCGCGCGCGGGTGGCGAGCTGTGAACTTCGTACCCGCAGCGGCCGGATGCAGTAGCGAAGATTAACAGCTGGGAAAGTGGAGACGGACAGAACGAAAGCTGGAAGCAAGAGAGCGGAGAACGAGAAACTGGCTCGTCTGTTTGAAACGAGTGTATGTGGGTTAAAATAAAAGTGTTGGGTTTTGTTAAGACTGATCAATATTTCTGTACGCAAAGAAGCAACAATTCGCTCAACAAAACAATTGGTGCCAAAACCAGTGAAGAAACTACTGCACTACAAATGAAGCCGACGAGCAACGTGTGATCGAATCACCAGCAGACAGAGAAGCGAACGTAACGACTGAACGAGCGAAACCTGGTAATCAACGGCAACTTCTACGATAAGCCGACACAAGCAAGCAGCTAGCACTGCAAGCCAGGACTGAACGGCAATGGATGTCATCAAGAAAAAACAAAAAACGCACCGAACGCAAGTAACCAGGCTCCTCAGCGAGGCACAGGATTTGCTCCAATCAGCTTCGACGACCATCGATATTTCGATCGAGCGTCTAAGCCTCGACTCGGGACCAACTCAGCCGCGTAGATGCCGCGATCGAGTCATTGATTTCCGAAAAAAGACGCAGAAGCAGAATTTACGCATATTATTGAATATTTTAACAAAATCGTCACGTGCCTAGCGAAGCTCAAAAGGAAAGTGAAGAGCCCGGAGGACAGCCAACAAACAAGCGGGCAACCGAACAAAGAGCGGGAAGCAAGAAAGGTGACATAAAAAATCAAGCTTCCGCAAATTAGAGCTCATCAAGTTTAACGTACACCGAAGAAATTGGCAGCCTTTCTGAGAACAATTTCAGACCACCATCCATAAAAATCCAGACCTATCGTCCTCAGAAAAGTTCAACTACTTGAGGTCAGCCCTGACTGGTGATGGAGCAGTCGCCATCGCAGGACTGCACCCAACCGCTGAATGCTACGCCCACGCCATCGAGCTCCTGCAGCAGCGGTTCGGGAACTAGTCGGAGCTAATCCAGGACCACGTGACAGGGCTCATGGACATAAATCAGGTGCCGTCATCACGCAGCGTCAGAGCTCTGCGGCGGGTCTACGACAGCGTCCAGGCTCATATCCTTGGCCTTCGGGCGTTGGATGTGACGGATCAGTCTTGCTGTGCCATGCTCTACCCGATCCTGCTTAGGACGCTTCCGGATGACATGATGGTAGAGTACAACCACAAGATGTCTTCGGGGAACGCCGAAAACGCCAAAACCGGCGGAACATCGGCAACCGACATCGGCTCCGACTCAGCAACGGAGCCAGGACCCGTTAAGGAAGTGTTCGCGCTGCTCAACTTTCTCAAGATCGAGGTGAAGAGCCGGCAGAAAACATCCGGAGCAACCCGAAGACGCCGGCAGTAAGCCTACACATTGTTTCCCGCATGCATGAACATGCGAAGAGGCTCCTAAACTAAGCCAAGACTCGGAACGCTACCGCTACGGCCTTGCATGGCAGGATGGACAGCATGGAATGCTTTCTTTGCCAATCAAAGGCGCACAGCACACACGACTGTAACGCAAGGATCGAACTCAAGGGAAAGAAACGGAGGCTGCAGGCCGATCGGAGGTACTTCCGGTGCAGAAAGCCGAACCACACAACAAGAATGTGTCGCGGCACGCTCTGTTGTGACAGGTGTCGAGGAAGGCGTGTATCCACTATGTGTCGATCCAGATTATTTCCCGGGACGGAGCTGCCAGCGGATCGGATGAAACGAGGAAGAAAGACAAGCGGCCTCTCAACCTGCATGAGAGCGATAAGGGCAAACAAACCGGCTGTCTTACTGCAAACGGTTACCGCGCGGGTGGAAAGCCAGAACAGAAGAGAGTTGGCCCGCATTCTCTTCGACAGCGGTAGTCAGCGCTCCTTCATTAAGGAGGAGCTGTCGAGGGATCTTTCTTGCAAGCTTCTCGGGACGGAGGTTCTGACCGTCGGAGTGTTTGGTGGCAAGACTAGCGAACAAACGGACCGTATAGTGCAAGTGGTTTCGAGTAATCATCTAACCGGCCAGACATACGAGATAGAAGCCCTCGAGACGCGTTCTATCTGCGAACAAGAACTTCCAGGCCCGGATGAAAAAATCCTTGTGAATATGATGGAGCTCGGACTAACGGTTGGCCACGACCTGAATGGACTCGAGTGCAGCGGAGTAGGGATCCTCTTGGGATCGGATCACTACTGGGGATGCGTTACGGGAAGAGTCCGTCGACTGAGCGAGAACCTGACGGCAGTGGAGACCGCCTTTGGTTGGGCAGTAGATGGACGCTCACAGGCGACTGCAGCTGTTGTCAACTGTTCTCAAGTGATCGTCCTCAGAGCTGCCGTGAGCGACCAGGAGAACACGGCTGTTCTGAGAGGCTTTGGGAGCTTGATAGTATGGGAGTCGTGGACGCAGAGGTCAGGATCACTCCGCTAGCGACATCATGGAGCGCTTTGAGGGAGCATTACCAAATTCGATCGAAGATACGAAGTGAGCATCCTTGGAAACCTGATGTAAAGCTTGATTGCAACCGAGAGATGTATTGGAAGAGACTCGAAAGCCAGCGAAAGAGGCTGAGCAAGAATCCTGAGCTCATGCAGAGAAATGATCAGGCAGGCCGGTTTTACGCTGAGAACGGAATGGCTGAGAGGGTCGAGAGAGAAGATAACTCGGCTGAACGGGTGTACTAAGTACCCCACCAGGCTGTTCTGCAAGAGGGCAGCAGTACGAAGAAAATGAGAATAGTTTTCGACGAGTCTTCGTACGTACCGAACTGCAAGTCACTAAACGACAACCTGGAGAGCGGTCCGAACCTGAACCCAGACCTTGTTAGCCTGGTCCTCAACTTCAGGCAACACCCGGTGGCACTGGTGGCGGACGTCGAAAAGGCCTTTCAGATTGGAGTAACCCCGACTGATCGCAATGCTTTGCGGTTCTTCTCGTGCAAAGAACTTCCTCTACCGAACCAGACAACTCCGGAAGGTGAAGTCTGGCCTATGACGAAGGTCATTTTCGGAGCCACGTCCAGCCCCTTTCTATTGGCCGCGACCCTGCGATATCATTTCAAAGAAATGGAGAGCGTATTCCCAAGACAGCAGAGCGACTTGGTAGATCGGTCTACATTGACGACCTCTTGACGGGTGCGGAAAGTGAAGAGGACGCCCGGATATTCTGCAACGAGGCGATCCAGATATTTGGAGCAGCGGGGATGAAGCTCCATAAGTGGGGCTCCTGAAGATGAAGCTCCATGAAGCTCCAATAGCGCAGCCCTGTCGAAAATACTTCAAGACAAGGGTCCCGATGAGAGAACATTGGGACAACAGGTGGGTGTGTTGAAGGGACTCGGTCTGACGTGGAAGCCAAATGAAGACAGCCTTTCCTTTTCGGCAGAACACGTGATTGAGTTTGCCCGCCACCGAAGAAACACCAACCGTTTCGTGCTCCGGAGCACAGCAAGACTGCATGACCCCCTTGGTTTCCACTCACCCTTCGTGGTGCGATCCAAGATCTTGTTTCAGAAAATCTGGAAGCTGAGCCTGCGCTGGGACGATACACTGTCGGAAGAACTGATGAATGGCTGGAACAACTGGTGCGACGAGCTCACCATACTTCAGCAAATTAACGTTCCCAGATTCTACGACAGCCAGCTGAAGGGCAACGTTGTGCATCGAACGTTGCACGTATTCTCGGATTCCAGCACCTCCACGTACGGATCCATGATCTTCATCAGCTCAACGGGGGACACCGGAGAAGCGACCGCGACACTCTTACTGGCTGTCAGGCGTTCTTGGACACCGGCAGGGCGAAAGTTCAAACGGGCCGTCTCATGACGCCGCCGTGGGGTGGGGGAGGCGGTAGTTCTTCCCATGGTCTGGGTACCCCGAACACTCTGTCGGTGAGGACCCCGGCGGAACGTGATTTGTCGCTATTTTAAGTGCCGCGCCTGCCATCGGCAAAGGCAACAGACATGGCCGACTCTTCTCCAGGCGGGACACCCGAGACCGGAAGCCATGGACAACTACGCCGAAGCTAGAACCCCCGTTCTGCTGACGTGGGTTTGTGTTGTGTGTGCGTGTTTGACTCCGGCAAGTTAAGCGTTCTGGGACAAGGAATGAGACCACTGCGGCAGCACGACGCCTGGGGATGCATCGGCGCCTCGGGCTGGTGCGCCCTCGGTGCTGGGTGCAGCGTGCAGCTGCGAACAGGATGACCAGGAGAGAGTGTGGCGGACGGACCTGCAGCGTGAGGGACAAATGGGGGGGGGGGGCAGCACTGAGGGAAAGGAGGACAGCGATATTTCCCAAGGGTTGTTTTGAACCGGGGAGAGGAGGAGAAACGGACTTGGGAGCCGGACTCGTTTTGCTTGTACTCATGATACCCAAGACTTCTGATTAAACCAACCTACTAAACAACACGTCGTCATGTCGCTGTCACCAGTATGTAGCGCCCCCTGCAGTCAACCCGTCGATGACCGCCAGCCTCGGCGGGCAACATTGTTCACCGCGTCAATAAACGCCGGGAGCGCACGCCGCCCCGGTCAGTCATCGTCCACCCTCACAACCAGGCTGCAAGGCGTCTCTCTGTCGGCGGGTGCTTCGGCCCCCTTCGTCCACGTTCCAGAAAGTTCGTGACACTGGCGACGAGGAACCGTGGCACTGGAGGCCAACAAGGTGCACGGTTTGGCCCACGCCGCCGAGAGAGTCGCAACTCCGCCACCCGCTCCTGTCGCCATGCCGCTCTACGGGAGGCTCGAGCCGTTCGAGCGAGATGGGTCCGCCTGGCCAGTCTACGAAGAACAAGTCCACCTGTTCTTCCGGGCGAACGACACGCCCGAAGAGAAACGACGGGACATCTTCTTGGCCACCTGCGGGACCCGCGTCTTCAGTCTCCTGCTCGACCTCCTCAAGCCGGCCACGCCGCACGTGAAGACGCTGGGTGAGCTGCTCGCCACGCTGCGCACGCACTTCAGCCCGGCGCCGTCTACGCTGGTGGAGCGGTTCCGCTTCAACAACCGGAGCCGCCGGGACGAGGAGACCCTCGGGCAGTTCGTCGCTGCGCTACGAGGGTTAGCGAGCACCTGCGCCTTCGGCGACCAGTTGGACTCGCTACTCCGGGACCGGTTCGTCTGCGGCATCAACAACCCCGCCATGCAGACGCGACTCCTGGAGCTTTCCGACCCCTCACTGGACGACGCGGTGAAGGCAGCGCAGGCGATGGAGGCGGCAGCAAAGGACGCCAGCGAGATAGCGCGTGCGGCCGGCTCACCGTCGACGGAGGCGGCGGAAGCGGCGGTGAACAAGAGGGCGACACGGAGCGGTGCCTGCAGCCACTGCGGTGCTGCCCACTCCCCTCACAGTGCCAGTTCGCCCAAGCACAGTGCTTTACGTGCGGGAGAACTGGGCACCTCGCACTTGTCTGCCGTTGGGGAGGACGAGCGGCGGCCAGCAGCAGGAGCAGCGGCTGCAGCAGCCTGGTTCAAGCCCGGGTTCCAGCCAAGCCCGCGGCCAGGGTGGCCGTCGCAAGAAAGCGCGGCGGAACGAGCGGCGCCAGGTCCGGGTCCCTCTTCAGCGAGACTCCACATCGTGGCCGAGGACCCGCAGATTTTCGACGTGTGGCAGACGAATAAGCCTCCATCGTCTGTGCCACCTTACTTGGTGTCAGTCGAAATCTGCGGGCACCCCATCACCATGGAGCTGTACACAGGGGCCAGCGTGTCGGTCATGGCCGGGAAGCTGTTCCAGCGGACCTTCCCAGGCGTGTCCGTCGAGGTGTCGGACGTCATGCTGCGCAGCTACTCCGGGCAGCTTTCCCAGGTCCAGGGTCGGGCCCAAGTCAGCGTTCGCCTTGGCCACGGGAGGCAATCCTTCCCCTCTACCTAACCAAGGGGTCGTCGCCGACGCTGCTGGGCCGGAACTGGATTCACTCACTGGGTGTTCGGCTGCCGGAGTACCAGGAAGCTGCGCTGCACGTGGTGAATGACGTCCCGAGCCTCCTGACCGAATTGCAGTCCCTGTTCCAGCCGGGGGTGGGCACCTTCGCCGGCACGACGGTCGGCATTCACGTACCCGAGGGAGCCCGGCCTCGGTTCTTCAAGCCGCGTCCACTGCCGTTCGCCCTCAAGGACGGGGTCACCTAGGAGCTGCAACGGCTGCAGCGAGAGGGGATCCTGGTGCCCGTCAAGACCTCCGAGTGGGCCACACCAATTGTCCCAGCCCTCAAGCGAGACGGCCGCGTCAGGATCTGTTGGGACTTCAATTTCACCATAAACCCCGTCGCTACCGTCGAGAAGTACCCGCTGCCTAGGATCGAAGATCTCTGGTCGGCTCTGTCCGGGGGACAGAAGTTCTCCAAGCTCGACCTTCGAGAAGCCTACCAGCAGCTGGTGCTCCAGGATGCCGCCCGGAAGTATGTCACCATATCGACTACCTTGGGACTCTTCCAGTACACGCGCCTACCGTTCGGCGTGGCCTCAGCCCCAGCCATCTTCTAGAGGGAGATGGACAACCTCTTCAGGGGTATGAGGCATGTGGCGGTGTATCTGGACGACATCCTGGTGACCGGTATCGACAACGGGGACCACCTGCAGAACCTGTACAAAGTCCTGACACGACTGCAGAACGCCGGTCTCAAGCTGAGGCTGGACAAGTGCGTGTTCCTGACCCCCAGCGTGGAGTACCTGGGACACATCATCTCCCAGGCTGGCCTGGCCCCGGCTCCCCGCAAGATTGAGGCCGTGCTCAAGGCGCTGAAGCACAAGAGCAGAAGGAGCTTCAGAGCTACCTCGGCCTCATCAACTTCTACAGGAGGTTCCTGCCCAACCTGTCGACTCATCTAGAGCCGCTGCATCATCTGCTTCGCGATGGTCAGCAGTGGGCCTGGAAGAAGGAGCAGGACTTGGCCTTCCAGCGCAGCAAGGAGCTGGTCATCAAGGCTCCAGTGCTGGTCCACTTTGATCCGGCCAAGCCTCTAGTCCTCACCGTGGATGCGTCGCCGTACGGGGTAGGAGCCGTCCTGTCGCACCGGGGTCAGGATGGTCAGGAACGCCCTGTGGCGTTTGCTTCTCGTCGGCTTCATGCGGCGGAGCAACGCTACAGCCAGCTCGACAAGGAAGGCCTGGCGCTCATGCTCGGGGTCGGGCGCTTCCACCAGTACCTCTGGGGCCGGCAGTTCGAGGCGGTCACGGACCACAAGCCGCTGCTGTGTCTGCTGGGACCCGACAAGTCAGTTCCAGTCCAAGCCTCACCACGTGTGGTTCGCTGGGCCATGACGCTGGCTGCCTACAGCTACAAGCTGGTCTACCGCCCTGGGAAGGACCTGGGACCTGCTGACGCCCTGAGCCGCCTGCCTCTGCCGGAGGTGCCTGCTGCCGTCCCAGAGCCAGCTGACGTGTTCCTGCTGGAGCGGGCCTACCGGGGGTGCTCACCAGGACTGCGGTGGCGCAGGCGACCAGCCGGGACCCGGTCCTGTCTCAGGTGGTCAAGGCGGTATCCCGCGTGGAGGAGCTGCGTCACCAGGCCTACAGCCACAAGACCACCGAACTGAGCTTGGAGCAGGGCTGCCTGCTGTGGGGTTCCAGGGTGGTGATCCCACAAAGTCTCCGGGCCAAGGTCCTGGAGTTGCTGCACGCGGGGCATCCTGGCGTGGAGAAGACCAAGATTGTGGCACGGTCGCACGTGTGGTGGCCTGGCCTGGACCAGGACATCGCTCACCAGGTGCAAGGCTGCCAGGTCTGCCAGGAGAACCAGCGAGCCTCGCGTCATGTGGAGATCACCCCTGGCCGTTCCCACAGAGGCCCTGGTCCCGCTTGCACGTGGACTATGCGGGACCCTTCAAGGGCCACTACTTCCTGGTGGTAGTGGACGCCTTCTCGAAGTGGGTGGAGGCACTGCCTGTCACCACTCCGTCGGCGAGCGCGACCATTGCGGTGCTGCGGCAAGTCTTCGCGGCGCAGGGATTGCCGGACAATATTGTGTCCGACAATGGTCCCGCTTTCGCCAGCGCCGAGTACCTGGAGTGGCTGCAGAGGAATGGGATCCGCCGGATGCTGGTTCCGCCGTACCACCCCGCTTCCAATGGTGCAGCCAAGCGGGTGGAACAGACCATCAAGAACAAGCTGAAGAAGAGCCAGCCCGGGGATTTCCGAACGCAGGTGGCCCGGGTACTGTTCCAGTACCGGACCACACCCCATGAGGTCACTGGCCGTGCCCTGCGAGCTTCTGCTGGGCCGGATGGTCAAGACACCCCTGGACGTCTTGCATCCAGACCTCCGGTCCACGGCACTTCTAAGCAGCTGAAGCAGAAGCTGGCTGCTGACCGAGGGTGCCGTCCTGGGCCTTTGCCGGAGCCGAGAGCGTTGGTCTACGCCAGGAACTTCCGTCCTGGCCCACCCTGGTCTGCCGGACATGTGGTATCGCCAGCGAGCGCCTCGTCGCTGCTCGTCCGCATGCCCGACGGGACCACCTGGCACCGGCACGCCGACCATGTCAGGCCTCGCCTCTGGACCACTCTTGTAACCTCGGCCGTCACTTAGGGAGAGCAGCCAGCAGGGGGACCAACGACAGCACCCGTCTCGGCCAGTGGAGCGCCACCCACCACGGAGGCGACAAGAGTCGCCAGTCCTGCGGCACCAGTGGGACCGGTGCCACTCTCGAATCCGGTTCCTGCGACTCCACCGGGTGGAGCGCGACCGGCACAGGCAGCGCCCGGCGTTGCCACACCCGGCCCGTCGACACCAGCGACCAGGCGGAGTACGCGGCAGCGAAGGCCACCTGACCGTTACTCGCCGGGGTAACCATCGCCGTCGACCGGCCAGGACTTGGCACGACCAGACGCCAAGTTGGTGTCGGCCGTGTGTGTTATGTATTCATTTATTTTGTTTTGGCAAAAACAAACTGGGGGGGGGAGGGATGTCACCAGTATGTAGCGCCCCCTCCAGTCAACCCGTCGATGGCCGCCAGCCTCGGCGGGCAACATTGTTCACCGCGTGAATAAACGCCGGGAGCGCACGCCGCCCCGGTCAGTCATCGTCCACCCTCACAACCAGGCTGCAAGGCGTCTCTCTCTCGGCGGGTGCTTCGGCCCCCTTCGTCCACGTTCCAGAAAGTTCGTGACAGTCGCTAACAAAGATTAGGGTTGGGAGCTACGATCAGGCCATCTGTGATCGGAGCACCCGGCCAGAGGAACCTATCTCTGGCTAAGTGCCGCCTGTCACCCCTGAAGGAAATCTGCCTTGCTTGATTCGAACTCATGGCGTGCTTGATTGGATCGAGGCTGTTTAAGTACATAAGGACACACCTCAAAATCAAAGTGGATGAAGTCCACTTCTGGACGGACTCCATGATCGCTCTGCATTGAATTAGGGAGAGCCATCCAGGTGGAAGACGTTCGTGAATAATAGAGTACAAGAAATTCAAGGAAACAGTGAGAAGGCGATGTGGCACCACTGCCCGGGGAAGGAAAATCCTGCCGACCTGATGACACGAGGGCTGTCCGCCGATCGACTGCTTTCTGCACCGCTCTGGTGGACCGGACCAACTGGTTGCTACTACCCGCTACTGAGTGGTCTGAGGAACGTGACGAGGAGCTTTCCCACGACGGGCTCGAGGGAGGGCTCCGAGAGCAGAGCTCTTCGAGGTAACAGCAACTGCACCGGAAGGGTTGCTCGACATCTCAAGGTTAAGCTCGGCCTTGAAACTCCACAGAACAAGGGCCTGGATTTTACAGTTTACCTATAACCACAAATCGCCATAAAAAATGATGGGATCACTGACCGCCGATGAGATCCACGTAGCGCAAACACACGGATAACAAGAGCACACAGATCAGTGTTTGCCTCCAATATTGATTGTGCAGCAAAGAGAATGTCGCCCCCACCTGGGTTGCTCTTGCGCGACTTTCGCACTTTCATCGATGAAGAGGGATTGCTAAGGAGCAGCGGTCGACTCCAGTCATCCAACCTGACGCAGGGAGAACGCCACCCCATTGTATTGCCTAAGGAGCATCGATACTCAACGTAGGTGACTGTCGACGCCCATCGCCAGGTACTGCACGCTGGAGCCAGGCACACTCTCGTGGAGCTGCGCGAGAAGTACTGGATCCCCCGCGGAAGACAGCTGGTAAAAAGTGGTGCGTGCGTGCGTGATCTGCCAGCCATTCAACGCGACTCCTGCAACTTCTCCCACGGGACCCTTGCCGGCGGATCGTACAACGCGAGCGGACCCGTTTGAAGTAGTGGGCAAACACTTTGCGGGACCCCTGTATGTTAAGGCGAACGACCTCACCAGCAAATGTTGCGTGCTGTTGTTTACATGTGCGGTCACCCGAGCGGTCCATTTAGAGTTAGTGACAGACATGTCGACAAAGAGCTTTCTATATGCCTTTCGCAGATTTGTGTCGCGGAGAGGGGTATGCCGCGTCATTTATTCGGATAACGCTTTGACATTCAAGCAGGCCTCAAAGGATCTAAGTGAACTGTGGAAGACACTCCGACACCCTGATGTGATTCAACATTTTGCCAATGCTTGCATAAAGTGGCGATTTATTGTCGAACGAGCGCCATGGTGGGGAGGTTTTTATGAAAGGCTCGTGCGCTCGGTAAAGGTGTCATTGAGAAAGGTAATCGGAAAGAAATGCCTGGGCGATGAGGAATTGGCCACGGTTCTCACCGAAATTGAAGCCGTGGTGAATTCGAGACCATTAACCTTTCTATACAACGAGGTTAGCGAGGGCGACCCCTCACGCCCGCGAGCTTTCTGATCGGTAGATGGCTGACGGCGCTGCGGGCGGCCGGGGGAGAGCCGCTGGCTTCGACACCGGACACACCTCGCGCTCTGTGGCAAAAAAAACCATTCCTAAATTTTTTGGGGGGACGTGGGGGCGGAATACCTCCAAGAACTGAGGTCTGCTTATGCTAGTCACCAAAAGCAGTCCCGTCCGCCCCGAGTGGGCCAGTTTTTCCTTTTGAAAGAGCCACTTCCACGACTGCTTTGGAAGCTTGGAAAGGTTGAGAAGGCTTTTAGGGACGCGATGCAAGGGTTCGTTCACGCCAGATTCGCGTACATCGCGGTACAATATTGCGAAGGCCAGTGAAGCAATCTACCCCTAGAAATGACGGAACTCTAGAATGTGCTCGCGCCCATTCGGTGAGGAGTGTGTTGGAACTTTCGCAAAAACGGCATCGGATTCCCTCTGCGGAGAGGATTCACGCGAGGAGCGAGCTGAACCTTACACCACGCCTTGCCTCGGCGGAGACGATCGCGCGCTGGGGGCGAGCTGCGAACTTTGTACCCGCAGCGGCCGGACGCAGCTAAGTGTCCAACCAAAATTTTTATCGGTTCGGTTCCGGTTTCGGTTCACGGATTTCGGTTCAGCTCCGGTTCAGTTCCGGGGAGCGAAAAAAAAACGGTTCGAACCGCTAAACTGAGAATATATTTTCCGCGTTCCTTTGGCAATAGGCACTATTTCAAGAGTGAAACGAGTAACTATATATCATTTTATCATTTGTTGAATCCACTTTCTTTTTTTTTTCAGGTTCAAAATTAATTCAGTTATTTAATTTCGATGAAACAGTAAATGAAAAGCTAGATTAAAATATATGACTCAACATCTATTTCTTTTTACCTCAGTCGCATATATTTTACCTGAATCTAAAGGTTATCAGTCTGGTGGGTCGTCTAAAATGCGCGTGATTAATAAACCTTTGCGTCGCAATATTAAAATTCGAGTCCTACTGTGCTCTTGTACTTAGAAATTAGTGCATACAATCATGAAATGGGCACGTTCTAGCCATATATATTCTGAAATCTAGATTATAAAATACGTTTCACAATATATATGATGACGATGCAACCGAGCTTAAAGTCATCATATTTTCAAAATATCAGGAGAGTTTTAGGACAAACTCTTTCAGTCTACCTTTTATAGAAACTTTGAGCGGCAAGCACAAAACTTGCTTTCCTGACCAGTATTGTTTACTGTCAGCGCCGTGATGCAGGCGAATTCATGCAGAAAAGATTTACCTTCGTATTCAGTTCGGATATTACCTAAAATAGAGCGCATTGAAGTGCACCTTTTCGACATAGCTTGGCGTTTGATGTTTGTTCTTGACAAGATGCCGGTCAATTCAATTTGAAAATAAGCCTCACCCTTGCTAATTGGTGATTTGTTGTTACATACAGCAAAGTGGTATTTCTTAGTCTGCTCGACATTAAAGCTACTTAATTGTTCACTTTCTGACGGGCTGCGTGCGCAATCGTCATAGTTATGCCACGCGCCACTGTGTATGTACTTTGTTTTCATCCAGCCCACAGACACATAAAATTGTTGTTTATCAAATAAAAGAAGCAACAGACGCCTTTATGTTTGAGAAGTTGAAAATGCGCCAGGAACACAAGTTATTTAAATCAGCTTCAAAATGAAAAAAAAGGCATAGGTTTCTCCCAAATCACTTATACACGCGAGTCTCGAGGATAAAAACGCCGGAAAAGATTTGTACAGCATATTTCAAATAATTTGTGTCTGCTTTAACTTATGATGTAAATCTTTATGGTGATAGGCCCTTTATTTGTGTTGTCAAGTCTTCAGGTAGTAAGAAAATCTTTGTTATTGTCTTGAAGTTCACATAACCGCTTCAGGCCGACACGGGAGGACGATACTCGAAAATACGCCATCTGTTGAGTCCGCGGAACGTGCTTATTGGTTCGCTGTTTGGCAGTGAGAAACACCAGGTCGCGGGGTATGCCAAATAATAAACTGTTTGCTCACGTTATTGATTTGAAGGCAAATGCAAGAAATCTGCAGAGAGAGAAATAATAAATTATGTTCTTCTAAATGCAATACAAGACACTTTACTGCAAAAATAACTATATAGGAATGCATGTTTTATACATAAACACGTTTGACGTGTTGACGGAACTCCGTCTGGTTGGGTCAAAAAGTTGAGGAATACAGACCTTCACAAACCAAATCCTAAACATTTAGTGACCCGACGTTTCAATAGGTTGAGCTCGATAGGTCGACAGCCACTTAACCGTCGGCGTGTGTCAACGGACTAGGGCACTTGAAGAAGAAACAGTGAGTGAAACAAACGCCACACCGTAGATAGAAAAGAAGCCGCTGCTCTCTACGTGCAAATTGTCGCCCTTGGTAAAAAAACAAAAATCGGTTTTGAAACGTCGGATTCTTTACTGTTCAGGACTTAATTGGTTAGGGTGCGTATTTCTCTAGTAGAGATGCGTGTAATTAGGTTCCTAATTACAGATAAATATCGCAAAGAACACAATGTATTTCTATTTTAAATCACATTAAGAAATCGGATTGCACGAGCTCGAAACTTCGCAAAATACTGTCTTGGGAGGCTAAAGTGATACTTGGATTTAAGGGGCACTTGTTTTGTGGCCTGATTTTACAACTCCTTGTTTTATCAGTCGTGCGCGCTCTAACATTTTATGAAGCTGCAGCATATCATCGCGACACTGCTATATATACTGCACAACTTTACAATTTGGACACCCCTTTTGCTATACTTTGTTTCAGCTTAAAGGGGCATTGCAAAGGACGAAGAAAACCAAATGCCGCTTCGAACGGCGTGCCTTTCAGTGTCAAACATGAGCGTTCAATGACGACATTGGTCTAGAACGTCGAATAATGATGACATAGAATTCTAGAGGTAGAACTGGCTAAATAGGCGCAAAGTACCCCTTCTGTTCCATCCAAGCACGTGACTCTCACTTATATATTTGCTTGGAACACCCGTAAATTGGTGGGGCGCTCGCATCTTCACAACTGGATGTTAATTTTCAACACTTAGGAAGATCGCCCATGGTTGTTTCACGCACTTGTCATTTAGGTTCTCTTTTGGCTGAGACCAACAACGTCATCAACAAAAGAAAATGCGCTCAAAATTCGGAACCTCTTCCAGCTATTATGTTCAAAATAAGCAAGATTTCTTGTTTATTTTATGTTTAATATTTGCTCGTGTCCCAGAGAATAATTCGAGCTAAAGAAATGCAAATTAAAAAAAAGGCCAGCAACGCTTTGCATGGCCTCTTCAAGTCCAGATGAAAGTTATGCTACATACAAACAAGCACTAAGATTTTGGCAAGGTACAAAGATATAGTGTCGCGAGAATTACACGAGCCATATGAAATTAGGACCAGGAAGAAGAAATGTATAAGTGACACGTCCCCATCTTTATCTACAAATGAGTTTGAATTTTTGAAACGCGGGATGAGCAGATAGGGTAAACAGTGTTTCTGTGGCTATACAACGTGTGAAGTTTCAATAAACGTCTGTTGAGAGTGCACCTTGTCCTGTTTCCCTTCATCTGTGTGCCTGTATTTTTTCGGCGCTTTTTGTTTGCAATGAACCAACTGGCCCAAATCTCCACTTTACTATGTTACAAGCACAAGCCTTTGGTCCCGACCACTTGCACTGCAGCAGCGCGCGTGCTTGGACGCTGAAAGCTCGGAGCTCGCTTTTTTAGTTTCTGATACGCTCACACTTAAAGTGAAACGGAGCATTGTGTTGAGAACATCACATTTCAACAGAAAACTGAACTGTTTAACATGGTTTGCACGTGACATCATCGCACAATATGCGAGTGGTCAGATATTTCTTTTGCTGAGAAAGTCAAATCGCGAGATGAAAAATGCACACTGCAGAAGGTTCGCGCTCAGTGCAACCCATCTATTCAGAAACAAAAATTATTCTTGCTTGCTGCAGCGTCGTGAGGGACGGCGCGAGCGTCTGGCACCCCGAAAACGCGCTTTCTGGCAGGAGTGATTTTGCAAATGAAGTAGTTTTGCAGGATCACGCTGTCTGCTTTGTGCTGAAGATGCGGAGCAGAGGAACCTTTACAACACAGTAGGTGTTTAACCTCACCCCCCCCATTTTTTTTTCATTTGACGAATACTTTTTTTATTTCTGAGGGGCTCCCTCGTTTGTTTTGGGGTGCCAATTTAAGAATTATATTTCTGTCATTTGTTAGCAGTAATGCTCAATTTTTTTATTTTGCATCCAAAAAATGTGAAGTTTAAACAAAACTGCGAGAATTTGAGCGGCTGCCGACTTTCGGCTGTCTCTCAAAGGCCACTAGAATCTTTCTTTTCAGGTATCCCTGCCGTACATACTTGTAGTTATATTTATCGTCAGTTTAATAAGCTATATTCAGTCTTTTCAATGCTTATATTCTCGGGGACACATTTTTCACTCAGTTCAGCAACAACGAAAACATGTTTAAGTGCCTCAATGATCTGTACATGTAAAAAAGTTCATGCAACGATTTTTTCACTTTCAGTGAATACCGCTAAGAGGTAATCCCTAACGTTGATAGCTTGCAAAAACACCCATTAGTTTTCCTCTCTGCTGATCTGACGCTAATTGTATACCGCCAGTGTTCATCATAGTCATGCGCTAGGGTTGGCAAAAAATAAAGCATGGGTTGCGATTTAGGATTTATTAGAGTTCGGCTATTCTCATCTTTGATTGAACACGAGCCAACACGAATGTTTGGCGATGCTGATTGCCAAGAACCCGAGCACTCGGCTCAGGCTCACGACAATCGAGTACTTCACGGTGTCGCATGACTCGTGGTGAAAAGTCGTGATGGCTAATGCCCCTGAATAAAAAAGGTAGCGACATCTCCCTCCTTCTTTGATGCGCACACCTTTTATCTTTATGTTTTGCTTTTTTATACCCACGCGTCGACTGTAGCACCGCCTGCTTTGGCCCAAGAAAGCACACGGCCTTCCTATACTTGAGTCAGAGCGCAGTCAAAGGCTGAAAGACACGGAAATACATACACACGGGCTCAGATCGAACTGTCACTGTCTACCAGCCTCGAAAGATATGCTCAAGGAAAGACGATGAAAACCGTGACGTTGCACAGCCGGCATAATTTGATTGGCGACATGAGCTTATAGTATGCACTGCCCTCCGACAGCATAGGCATTCCTTCTCCATCCTCCTCTGACGCGCACACCTTTTATCTTTAAGTTTCGCTTTTTACACCCTCGCGTCGACGGTAGCGCCGCCTGGTTCGGCCCAAGATAGCAGGCGTCATTCTTCAAAGGATGTTGCTACTTTTCTGTATAAGTGGGCTTTAGTGATGGCATGTGACGTCATGGTGTCAACAACGCCAATACATCTATATTCCGTTGCAACTCAAGAAGGTAGGGCGAGGGAAAAGAAGGCCGGGGAGGAAGAAGCTGACGAAACGTTGGAGAAGAGGGGGAAAATTGACGTTCTGAATTTAATTCGACTTGGACGCGGTGAGTAATGCGACTACGCCACGGGACCACGTGACGTGACATTATTTTGACAGCATGTCTTGAAACCATGACGTCATGTGACCACGTGACACGATTAATCGTAGTGCCAACACAAAAGTGCCATGAAAACCCACAATTTCTTATACATTGCAATTCGGTTTATGACAATTTGATGACTACATAGAAATGCAGCTGCCAATTTTTACTTCTCCAACACTCATTTTGTAATAAAAAAATTACCGTGAACCCTTTTGAACCGGTTACCGTTATATTTTTTCCGGTTCAGTTTCGGTTCAGTTCCAAGATGGCGGCGAAGATTTCGGTTCGGTTCAGTTTCGGTTCGGCTAAAAGTAACGGTTTTGTTTCGGTTTTCGGTTCGGTTCGGTTCCGGTTCGACATTCCGGACGCAGCTCCGAAGATCAACAGCTGGGAAAGTGGAGACGGACAGAACGAAAGCTGCAACGCAAGCGAGCGGAGAACGAGAAACTGGTTCGTCTCTTTGGAACAAGTGTATGTGGTTTAAAATAAAAGTGTTGGGTTTTGTTAAGACTGATCGATTTTTCTGAACGCAAAGAATCAACAATTCCCTCAACACTCTATGCCCTCCCTCCCCTGGCCTCCACGAATATTGGTATGAAAGTAAGAACCGATGAACGATCGATAACCCGTAACCGCCTCTCTTTCTTTGACTGGTCGAGTTTTCGGTCATGGAGTGTCCGTCGTCTCCGTAGCCATCTCTTATTGAGATGTTCAAAATTCACCGCGGTAAAGATAACGGAAACCTAGAGATTCAGTAAAACTCTACTTGCCAAAAAACACACATATTATCATCAGCAAGAACAACAAACTCTAATCTGCGGAAGCAGATCAAGGTAAGCTGGGACACCTGCATTCTGCATCGGGCTATGCATTTTAATGTTAGAACTAAGTTTTTCTTTTCTTGTGAAAAACAGGCGAAGCACCATAGTCAAAAGGCAGCTTTCCTAAATCGCTTCTTTAGCTCCGAATCTCGTAGCGGAGGTAGGCGCTGCTACTGAGCACGCGCACCGCTAGCTTTTTCTGCAGAATTCCAGGGATCATTAAGGAGGCCAAAAGCTAGCGGGATGGCGGGTGTGGTTGCGGCTTTCGACGGCTTGTCAGCCTACAGGTGAACGGAGTGCACCTATACTGTTTCTTTGAAATGCAATATTTTATTTTTACAAGGACTATCATAATACGGGCGTATGAGAAATGAAAAAGTGTTTTGCAAAACAGTTTTGAAAATTTTCAAATTGTTTTCTATTGTTTTTTGCATAAGTGTATCGAAAAAGTAACGTGAAAGTAATTTGTAACATAACGAGTGAAGCAATCCGTTACTTTTAAGCGAAAGCGATTTGTAACGATAATCTATTACGTTTCAGCCTCAATAATTTGTAATTGTAATCCATTACAACTTTCAAGTAACGAGCACAAGTCTGATTCTCTGCCACGCTCAACCTCATATCGACGGGCAACGACGGCTTTCGTGATAAAGAGCGATAAGCGCGCTCGGCACCCCATTACTCCAAAATAATCGAGTAATGCGTCGAGTGTGACTTCCATAGGACAACAGGAAGTGAGGGCCAGCTGATCGGGCCCCAAGTTGTAGTGGAAAAGATGTAGCTTTCCACTTTAGCCGACGTCCCACCAGGCACCACCTCGACCGCCCTGTGGAGATCACACTACACCGGATACAAGGAAATTGATTGTCTCATAGTTCAACCAGCTGGACGTAGCAGTTTGACCTTTCGCTGTTCCGTGTCAGACCATTATCGAGCTCGCCATCCGAGATCTGCTTCTTGCCGCCCCCATCTTCCTGTCCTTTTTGCACCAGTGGAGACATGTACAGCCCCCGTTGCTGCGATGCCCACAAGCGATAAGGCGTGCGAGTTTGTCTGTTCGTATGGTTGTGCGTATGCGCCGGCACAAGGGTGTGTCGGCTAGAGTCACTATCAAAGTGTAGACGGCGGAGCATTTTTTCGAACGCCTAGCCTCCAGTGCTCCAGCACCCGGCCGTTGCTTTTAATGTGTTAGCAATAGAACACTCGTTTTCACTCAAACCCGCCAGTGTCAGTTCATGAGGCCGTTTGTCAGCACCATGTATGACATCGCAAGTATAGTTGGGTAGTGGGGGCTATAGTGTTTACTGATTTAATTTCTCACCGGCCTCGGGGAGAAAGAACGAGGGTGACGCGAGCTGACATCAGCGCTTCGGACCGATACGAGCGTGCAAGTGCGTGCGCACAGCCAGAGGCAAGCAGGGGCCGGGCCGATCTGGAAAGCGGCCCAGCTCAGTTGTCGCTCCGACGATGGATGTGGCTTTTTTCATGGTTGATATGGTTGATCGTATCCAAGAGTGACGACGGAACAAAGCCGAGACCATGCGTCGGTGACGTCAGGCCGAAGCAGAGGAAGAGCGTAAGCCTCGTTTGGCTGCTGCCGCATAACCAAAGCGACGGGAACGTGCAGCGGAGAGCGAAGAGGAAAGACAGTGTTAAACGACAAGAAAGCGGTTATGAACGAATGGCAAGGGGTCCTAAACGAACGGAAAAAGTGAAAAGGGGATGAGATAGAACCAATGCTAACTTATTGGCGTCGTATGAAACCGATTGACCGGGAAAACAATTTTTTTAAACACCTCTCCTGCAGAAGATTGCCGCTGCATTATTTCAAACACCTTGGTTCTAGTGCGCGCTCATTGCTTTTTCACGCGTGCTCTGGCCGCACGTGCGCGATCGAGGTACCTGACATTTTCCCGAAGGACGACCATCCATTTTTTCGGGAAGGTTTCAACTAACAGTTGTCGTTCTAAAAATGTTGCTCGGGGGATGCGAATGGAGGAGGAATGCCTATGCTCTCGGAACAAACTGGACCGTAGAAACCCATGTCACAAATCAAGTAATCCCAAGTGCGCAACGTCACTGCTTTCATTGATTCTTTTTTTTTTTAGAGCAGAGCTCTTAAGCGCCCGTTTCCGTGTTCCGCGATGTCGCAGCCAGCGTCGGCGTGACCACGCTAAATTTAGCGAAAAAATTGAATTGACGTGACCTCAACAGCAATTCAATTCCCTGATAAATTTCGCGTGGGAATTCAGTTTCTCCGCTACATTTAATGGACCGATTCAGTCTCTCCGCTAGTTTTAGCGTGAAAATTGACGTCACGTGACCTCACCACTAATTCGATTCCCCGCCAAATGTAGCAGGGAACATAATTGGTCTTGAGGTCACGTGGCGTCAATTTTCCCGCTCAATCTATCGGAGAAACTGAATTTGTTCATGGGTGACGTGATACAAAGACATGTGATATCATTTTCTCCCTAAATTTAGCTAAGAAACTGAAGTTGAGGAAGAGGAGAGAAGTGGATGGAGGAGGAGGAGGAGGGCATACGCTCCTCTCCGTACCTTCCCCTCCTCCTTCTCATGAGCGGCACTCTAATTTCGCATTACAGAGATTCGTAAATGTCTGTCATTTTTAGCATTTTCCTTGCCGCACATTCAACTGAATGCAGAACGTACACCATGACAATCAGCGTTTATTCGGTGTATCCGTTTGCGCGTCTTTAATAGTTGTACTCGCTCTGTCTCAATTTCTAACCAAGTGCTGAGTGCTGTAAAGCAACTAGGGACTGGAGTTCCGTCAGAAGACAAGTTTGTCTTCTTTTAACCCAGCCCCCAGACTTCTCTTTCGTCTGAAATAAAGACGAGATACATAGAAGTAGAGGAAGGCCGCCTGGTAATTGGATCGAACGAGTAAGCGCCACCATCGACGCGTGTGAGTAAACGAGCAAAGAAATAAAGATAAAATGTGCGCGAGCCTAAGGTAAATAGAGACGTTGCCAACCTTCCTTGCTCTGGCGCCTTACGTAAAACAGGACCGAAAAATACGTGCTGTAGCCTCCGCGTGTGTCCTCGAAACGCGATCATTTAATGCTGAAACAGCCGTGTTTCTCTAAACATTTGAGCAGCACCCCTGGAAAGCCAAAATAATACATATTTCTTTTTAAGTCGTGTCCCAGGTGTGCGTTACCACACTCATCCACGTTTGTCTATCGTGTCCGGTCGAAAATATAAAACCGTAATTTTTGGCCGGCATAAATAAACTACGCATCGCAGAATGCTGAAACTTCGTGATAATATGACTCTATACTCGGAGACAACTTTTTGTGGCAATGAACTAGAGATCCGAAGCTCGCCAGTTTCACTCTAGAGGGAATATAGTTTAACCAAAATAATTTGCTTAACCGATTAAAAATGTATCTTTTTCTTTTAGCTACAATTTGCACATTGTTACTGCTATATTATCCAGTATGTACCAAACGTGTAGAACCTCTTTTTTATTTGCTGCTTCAAGTTGTCTTCGCTTGAATTAGCCTCAGGCTTTCTAGTTTCATTGAAAACAATAAAAAAGTCTGTATCATTTGAGTCGTTGGGCATCATCGGTGTTCTGTACCTTCGGTATCTTGAACTTTCCCCTTCTTCGCCTCATAGGATTTCCACGAAGTATGGAAACCACAAGTTGTCAAAACAAACCAAGCAAGTGGTGTGAATATGTAGGCACAAGTTATACAGAAGGAACCAGACACTATGTTGTTTCATTATACCACTTGGTTAGTGGGGCTCACTGGCCAAAGCGAGCAGGGACAAGGAACGAAACGGCGAGCTTTTGTATACGTGTTTCAAATTGCAACCCCCCACCGCCCACTTCTAAAACCAGCGGTAACGGAACGCCATCCAAGTCGGGATTCCACTTGCGCTGTGGCACGTGCGTGCTTCAAATTCCAGTATATCGCATCTGCGCTGCCCTTTTCTCCACAAGACGGGTGAAATTTTGGCATTTCTTAAATTTACGTTGCAGATCTGCATCGGTCGCAAAATAAAAAAATGCATAGCAAATTGAAGCGCAGTTGTGTCGCGCTTCAAAAGTGTGGCGTCTTGAACCTCAGCTCTTTTCATTTGGAAGTTTAGCGACTCACCTTACGCGTGGCATGTGCACTGGATAGCGATTCCTTTAATGGAGATATAGCGGCGCTAACGGGGGTTTAAAACATGTGGCAGGGTGTCACGTATCTATCTGCCGGACGCAGAGCAGATGCTTTGCGTGGCTGTCCCGTCGAATAGCACCTCATCTCAAAGCGATATGAGTCGTGACATGATGGAAATGTTCTCGTCTGATAATCTAAACGATCTGGTTTCAACTCTCGTCTGGCGCGAAAGTTTGTTTACTGCAATCGTCCCCCTCCCTCTCCTCTAAACAAATTAGACAGGCACGAGCCTCGGCTGCCACATTTTTATTTGGGCTTCACGAAGTGATGAAAACCTAGCCAAGTGATGTTTCACTTTAATAAAATAGCAGCAGATCTACAATGGTGTAAATTACCTTGTCAGTCGGTCAGAGTGCTTCAGTCAATGCGTTGGTTCGTGTTAAAACACGGGTGAAACTTTGTGAAAGAGTTGGAGATATGCCTGCATGTTGGTCGATCGCGGACCTTCAACCGCGATCTTTTTACGAAAAGACGAACTGTACAAAATGCGCTGCTGCCATGTCAAAACCCAGACTCAAAACACTACAAAAACAAAAGTCTGGAACTACTTGGCGCGATAACACAGTGCGATTCTATTTTGCATTAGAAGGAGGACTATCGCTTCAGGGTCAACCTGGCCTAAATGCGCTTAACTCAAAGTTTTTATTTTTGGTATAACGGAAGAGCGCGCGTAATCGGCGTTGTGCCCAGAGACATTTGTCACGAAGGCCCGAAACAGTCAGAGTTACCAGTGTTTTTATAAATTGTCTCGTTTCTGAAATGTCAGAACAAGCACTACAAAAATAACAAATTTAAAAGGTAATATATCCTGAAGAGCATATTCGTTTTTGGAAAAACGGCATTGTTCTCGCGCTTTAACAGACTAAGGACAATCGCCTTTGATCTGACCGGTCTCTCAGAACCGAACTTTCGGAACTAGTAGGAAAAAGCCGTAAATTTGTGTAATGGACTAAGGCGCACCGTCAGGAAGAAAGGATTGCGCATGCAATTGTGGTGTTACGCTGATGAAATGCTTCCCTATGGCTCCGCCCATTCGAAGCTTGTAAGAGGGTAATTGACTCCAGTTGCCTGGCTGCCTCTTCGAAGAAGTCCTGCCCTCACACGATAAGTTCTGGTTTCCAGTCTCAGGTAGGTGGCTGGAGGTTGGTTTCCCACCCCATGTTCTTTGTGACGTTGCAGAGGGTCTGATCAAAAAGCTGAAAATGCTTGGCAGAGGAAAGCAGGCTGGGAGGGAGACGCGAGGGGTCGGACCTGTTGTCATGCCAAATGTGCGCAAGGTTTCCAATAACCTGAAAAAAGTGGCAAATAGGTTACGCATTCCGGCGTCTTTTTTCGCACCAAACAAACTTTCTATGCGTATGTAAAATGTTAAACAAAAAAGAAGTCGAGTCAGGGGAGATGGAAGGAGTACGCATCAAACTTCAAGCCATTAAGTTTCATAAGTGCGCAATGGGGGTCACCTATGAAATTCCCTTGTCATGCGGTAGGCTTTGCGTGCGCCAGAGAGGGAGGTTCATCAGTGTCGTATCCGCGTAGTAAAGAGACACTACAGCCCGAATACTCGTTGGTATATTTTCCCGGACATCAGAGTCTCGGCTTGCGCCATCAGCCGCTCGCAGTTCTATGAGTTCGCGCGCTCAAAGATCACGCGACCCTCGCAGGCAAAACGATCTTCTTCTCCATATGTGCGAGTGGCGCCGCGCTAGACATCACACTCCTTCCCCCTCAGATGCTGTCGCCGTATCTTTGAGGAGGCCGCCTTTGACGTTGAGGCCTAGACGAACCCGTTGTTATTACCGCGTCTGGAACAGGAAGGATGTCCGGTTGAGCGTCTGGGGCATCTTGCTCCTCGGTTGGTGCCGGTCCCTCAATGGTCGGAATGGTCCACTGTGCTGGCACAGCTTGTAGGCCATTGTTAATATCTCGTGTTGCAGAGGATCCCGTGACCAATTTTTCCGAAGAGTCTGTGACGGTGTTCCTTATGTGGTCTTCATGTCGCCGTACCGTGCCTTGTTCTGTTTTGATGATCCAAGAACGAGATCCCAGTCTTTTTGATACGGTTCCTCGGATCCACGATGGCTTTCCAGCAAAGTTTTTGATATACACTTCTTGGTTAGCCGCAATATTTCTTGGGGACGTAATTGACTCTAACGTCTCCTCATCCCTTCCTCTGGCTTGCGGATGTAGTAGAGTGATTGCGGTTGACAACTCACGACCAAACATCAGCATAGCCGGGGTCTTTCCTGTCGTGAGACTAATTGTTGTGTGCTGTTTCAGTAGAAATCGGGCAAGTCGGCACGATAAACTTCCTGTCTTGTCCTTGGACAACGCCTGCTTGGTTTCGTAAACCATCCTTTCCGCTTGACCATTGGTCGCCGGATGATACGGAGCACTTGTCACATGACGAATTCCGTTATTTTTAAAGAACTGTTCGGTCTCGTCTGACACCAATGACGTACCATTGTCGCTAACAACCTTGCGTGGTACGCCGAACGTTCCGAACAAATTACGAAGTTCCTGAATCAGTGAGGTTGAGTTGATACTTTTCATTTGACGAACTTCCAGCCATTTACTGAAGGCGTCAACTGCTATCAGCAACATTTTACCTTCAATGGGACCAGCAAAGTCAATGTGCAGAGTATCCCATGGTCTCGACGGTCGTTGCCATTCCGGGGATTGGGCCTTAGGTGGTGCCCGTTGGTGCTCTTGGCAAATGCTGCACGCCCTTGCCTTGGCTTCGATGTCTTTATCCACTCCAGGCCACCAAACGTAACCTCGGGCAGCTGCCTTCATCGTCACTATGCCTCGGTGTCCAGCGTGAAGCAAGTCGAGTACTTGAGCTCTCGCTGTACTGGGAATCACCACTCTTATACCTCGGGTCAAGCACCCGTTGAGCGTCGAAAGTTCGTTGGCGATAGTTTTGTAGGTCCTGCACTCGTCCTTGTTGAGCTCTCCTAGTCTGCCGTGATGTATGGCCTTGTAGACGAGTCTTAGAACTTTGTCTTGTTCAGTGAGCTCTGCAATGCGTTTTGGACAGAGCTGTGGAATTGGCGAGCAGGCTAACATTAGCACATCGCCAGGTGGGCAGGGCTCGTCGACCCGAGCAGGTAGAGGCAGCCTGCTCAAAGCGTCTGCGTTTTGGTGTGTCCGTCCCCGTCGGTATCTCAACTCGTAGTCGTACGCACTTAGCTTGATGCACCATCGTGTCATACGCGGGGATAGGACTTGTGGTATCGGTTTTGTGCCTCCAAGTATTCCCAAAAGGGGTTGGTGGTCTGTGTAGATGGTTACCTGTCGTCCAGCGATGTATTCGTGGAAGTGACATACTGCATAGACGATGGCTAACCCTTCTTTATCAAGCTGAGAATAGTTTTTCTCTGCAGGCCCTAGTGTTCGTGACGCAAAAGCCACTGGAGCCTCACGTCCCAGAGCGTCTTTCTGCGCAAGTACTGCTCCCACGCCGTAAGGGGACGCGTCGCAGGAAAGCAGCAGGGGTTTGTTTTCATCATAGTGCGCAAGGACTGTGCATTTTTTGACTAATTCTTTAAGTTTCTGGAATGCTTCCCGGTGAATGTCTTTCCACAACCAAGGAACATTCTTCTCCAGGAGCTTGTACAGGACTGATGCGACTGTAGCTCTGTTCTCGAGGAAGCGGTCATAAAATGCGAGCAACCCCAGAAAGGCTTGCAGCTCGGTTTTTCCTGTTGGCTCTGGAGCATCCATAATTGCTTGCACCTTGTCCTCAGTCGTGTGTACCCCTGAAGCGTCAATCCTGTGTCCTAGGAATGTAGCTTCGGAGACTGCGAACTTGCATTTTTCTTTTCTTAGCTTCAGACCGGTGCTGTCTAGCTTGGATAGCACTTGTTCCAGGCGTTCAGCGTGTTGTTCCTTGGTCGCTCCACTGATGAGGATGTCATCAAGGTATACGCTTATTCCGTCGATGCCAGCGAGTGACGTTTCCATCATCCGCTGAAAGATCGCGGGCGCTGCTGAGATCCCGAACGGAAGTCGCGTCACCCTGTACAGTCCTTTCATCGTGTTGATTGTCAGTACTGCTGCCGTCTCATCCGTTACCTTTAGCTGCTGGTATGCTTGGCACAAGTCCAGCGTTGAGAAAACAGTTCCTCCTCTGAGGTTCGACAGCACTTCTCCTGTTGTCGGTAGCGGATAGCTGGCTTTTTTTGATGCGGCGTTTACCGTGCTCCGGTAGTCGCCACAAAGTCGGATGGCTCCGCTCTTCTTTCGGACGAGTACCAGCGGCGTAGCCCATGCAGAGTGTTGGACTGGCTCAATTATTCCTTGACTCTGCAACTGTTGGAGCTCGTCTGCTACCGCTGACCGGAGCGCAAGAGGAACCGGCCGAGCTTTGCAAAATTTCGGTGAAGCTCCTTCCTCTAGCTCCAATTGTACTGGAGGTCCCGTGTATCCAGAGATGTCGTCCTTGAACACATTAGGATGTCGTCGAAGGACTTCCTCCACCTCTGGTGGTGCGGTCTGATGCTGCACCTGGTTGATTCCTTTCACTCGGATGTGGAGCGCGTCGAACCAATCCCTTCCCAAAAGGCTGCAGCCAGATCCTTTCATCACCAAAAGCGGCAGGAGGTAATCTTTTGACTTGAAGCGTACCCTTGCTTGAAGTGAGCCAAGAAGTTTTAGGCCTTCACCGCTCCAAGTGTAAAGTTCCAAGGCGTCTTTCGTGAGCTTGGGTGGATTTTTGGGCCAAGTTGAGCGAAAAGTTTCTTCGCTGATCAACGAACATGCAGCGCCAGAGTCGACCTCGAACTGAAGTGGTTTACCCTGAATCTGAAGGGAAACATGGAACTTCGGAACGCTCCCTGGCGTGTGTAGCTTGTTCAATTCGTAGCAGGAACATCTAGATGAGCACGTTGGCTGGCTCACCGCTTCAGTCGCTGCTACATTGTGGTTAGTTTTCTTGTCAGCTGGTTTGCCTTGCTGCTTTTTCTTCGCGATGCATGCTTTTTCAATGTGTCCAAGCTTTTTGCAGTAGCGACACTCTGTATTTTTGAATCGGCATTCCTGTGGGTCATGCTGACCTGTGCATCGATAGCACTGTCGATTCTTGCGTGGAGCAGCGTCTTTGTTTGCTGCCCCTGTCTTGTTGATCTGAAGGTCTTCGTTTTTCTTGATGCTTTGTTGTTGTTTCGAGGCACTCTCTGCCCGGATGGCGATATCTAAGGCACTCGAGAACGTTAAATCTTTTTCTGCGAACAGGCGTTGCTGCAGCAGCTCGTCGCGGATGCCGCAGACAAACCTGTCACGCAACATGACGTCCAACGGCAGTTTGGTGTCCCGTTGTGGCGTTGCTGGTTGTCCAGCCGTAGCCGCTGCACCGGCTGCCTGTTGCGACGGTGGTTGCTGCGATGCCGATTCTGGCGCCGTCGTCGATGTTACACGCGTAGTTGCGGAAGCCAGGATGCCGAAATTACAGTCACCCGCCAGATGTTTGAGTGCCGCAACGTAGCTGTTGATCGACTCGTCCGGTAGTTGGTCTCGCCGCTGAAACTTGTACCGGCTATAAAGCTCTGATGGTCGAGGGTCAAAGTGAGCGCCGAGGATTGTCACGAGTTCGTCGAACTCAACGTCCCCGGGTCCTCTGGGTGCCACCAGCGCTCGTACGATTTCGTAAGTTTCGGGACCGCAGAGCGTGAGTAGGAGTGCTCGCTTCTTGTCCATGGCGCTGATGCCATTCGCAACGAAGTAGAATCCCAGCCGTTCAATCCACGATGCCCATGACTTGCCTGAAAAGGCTTCCATTTTGCCTTGAGTAGACATGGCTCGTGGTCGGAGGTTCCAGGCGTCGCAGGCTCTTGAATTCTCGTCGCCAGTGTCGTATCCGCGTAGTAAAGAGACACTACAGCCCGAATACTCGTTGGTATATTTTCCCGGACATCAGAGTCTGGCTTGCGCCATCAGCCGCTCGCAGTTCTATGAGTTCGCGCGCTCAAAGATCACGCGACCCTCGCAGGCAAAACGATCTTCTTCTCCATATGTGCGAGTGGCGCCGCGCTAGACATCACAATCAGTGATAGAACTAAAGCGCACTCAGCTGCCACCGGGCAATCCCCGTTTGCCCATTTGGCTGTAAACTGCGTTAAATGTGAATGCCAACCTTAGTTCCATAGAACGAAGTGTGCGGGAAAATTCAAAACGCAATTGGATAGTGAAATACACGAGGCCTTCATAATAAGGTCCCAAGGTTCCAATGTTTGTATCAGCGCTCCCTCTATCGCCCTCTCTGAGAAGGAGCAGGCTTTTATCAGTCAAGCTTCATGCACCCTCCAGTGACGACTGGCTTATGTTTTTTTTTTCTTTAAAACCTAAATGTATCCTTTGTGCGCATGTGCGGTTCTATTTTTTTGTCTGTTTTATTAAAATCCAGTTGCAATTTACACCCTGACCTTTGTGCCTCTCTTCTCTGTGCTCGTTTTGTTGGAGTATTTACATCCCAAATCCTCTCCGCCGCGAAATTGAAACAAGGAACTGATGATCGCGCCGTGTGCTTGAGCTGAGCCCCGAGTGAGTCCTCTCCTCAGGGCAGAATGGAATCGATCCCTACGCGCGCAGCGCCTCCTCCAGCCACGGCCTCTGCCCGCGCTTTCTGTGGGTCTTTCATATTACATGAGACTGTGCATATAACCCACGAAATCAATGGAGCAACAACATTATTGCTCTTATAGATAAAGTTTCTAGAAAACTACGGGTCGTGGGACGCAAATTACTGCAGGCAGCTCCTGAAACCAAATTTCTAATTAGCACTCAAACATTTTGCGCTTCCTATCCTGGAGAATGCAAGTATACCTTGGGGGCCGCACAACAAAACTAATATCAATAAGCTAGAAACGATGCAAATAAGTACTGTTATATTTATATTCGGAGAATATTATAGGTAACTTCAGTTAGCTGGCGTACTTGATTAGGCAAGTCTTTTAACCTTTTGTGCAGAAAACAATCTTAAGTGAGAAATAATTATCACAGATAATTCTCGGCGTAATCAACGACAGTGTGTAGAAGCACATCGAATATTATGTGCGCTGCAATACACATAGCCAACATGAGTACTATATTGTAGGGCAATTGCCACGTAATAACGAATTCCAGTACTCATTTTTCCCCGCACCCTTAACTACTGGAAAAACCTACCCACTAAAATATTAGAATCCAATTCTTTAACCTCAATCGGAAACTGTTCGAAACAGCATCTCAACATTGAGTGAATAATAACTTTGTTTCTTGCATATATTTGTTTGCATATTTACAAAGTGTTTAAATATATTTTGGTGAGATGTTTATACAAATTTTGTTGCCGTTTTGACTATTTTTTTTCCTGTATTCTAGTTTATGTCTTATTCTTACATAGCACCTAAACAAGCACAAAAAGTGTCTAAAATTATAAAATGATGGTGGAAAGTTACAATTGTTAGTTGTTTAATAAGAGGCAATAACAAGCCATAATGTTGCGAGCTCAATAATTATCTGTCCCGCTTTATAAAACAAAAACGTATTAAGTTTTTATAGCTTTTTTTTCTGACGTTAATATCTGCATATTCTGGGATCATCGTTTTGGGTGACAAATAGAACAGGAATATTCGTAGAAATTGAAACGCTTGTGACTATTGTTCTTGTTTAAGGGTTTAAGCTCCATAAAAAATAAACCTAGCGGTATATTTTTTTTTAAACGCGCTCCTTTTTATTGAATGCAGCGCAGGCAACGCAACCAAAGTTGTTTCTGCTCTGGTATATTTATTTTTTAATTAGGGCACGAAAGTTTATGAAGCCAAAAAGCTTGGCAAGTATATATTTCAAAGGCTTAAACGTATTATAATAATACACAAAGTCGAGCACCATGTACAAGCATCAATATCCCTAATTTTCTATACTTGTTTCATATAGTAATATACAGTATATTGCCTGGAGCCAGGCAATGGCAGCCCGTGGAGTCGCCGGGCTTTCAAACTGCATCCCACATACCTGAGTAGAGAAAACTGATGACAAGCGTCTGGTGATATTTCACTCATATCTCCCGCGGTCGCTCCGGAAAAAGGCCCCAACGCTTCATCTTCCTTCACACCACTGCTCCCGCCACCAGCAGCCTATCATGTGCAGTGTTTATGTGTTAAAGGGAAACTGAAGCGGTTCTGTATTTGAGAAAAAACACTTTAATGGCCTTCAATTTACCCTCCAGGATCAGGAATATCGAGATTATTTTTCAATTTGGCGCACGGAGCCTTCAGAAATTAATTTTTAAAGTACCGCCAAAGCCCCTCCTTCCCGGGGCGTGACGTCACAAAAGGAGTTTTCGAATCTCTGCTCTCGCGCATCTTCAGCGCCTGCCAAAGCTATGCATGCGCACTCTTGCTATTTTCAAGAAGGTCAGAAAGATACTTCACGACTGCCGTCATTGCGGGGAAATATACAACTGGCAAGCTTGTCGCTGCACGCGCTGCCCACACGAGCTGACACGCGCTTGCGGCCGAAAGGTCCTTTTATGACGTAACAACAGGTCGGAGATTTTTCGCGTTTTCTCGCTTTTAGTTGCATCTTCAGGGAAAACGAATGTGATATTCAGATTCACGGGATAAAAATACACCAGAATTCACCTCTAACTCGTTTTTTTCAAGAAGTGTTTCAGCTTCCCTTTAATGTTGGTGCTAATGCGCAAGTGGCGTGCGCAAATAAATATGGTAGTTGAGTTAACGAAACAAAAATCTCTCGTCTTAAAGTGCTGAACAAATTATCATTAGGCGAGCTTGGACTGCAAGGCTGCCTAATAGTCGCTGGCTGTAAAATATCGGCAGTAATGAAACAAAAAGTAGTTCACCTGCGTTTAGATATGGAAAATAAAACTGGGCGTCATGGCGCGATTAGACTTTGAACTGCAGAAGCGCTAACAAGGTGACGAGGGGATTCATTAAAGCTTGTTTCTAATCCGATGTCCTCTGATGCAGCGCAAGGGGATCAAAGGCTCGCGTATTTCGGTATCTTGCGTTTGTTCAAACTCCCTCGTTAATCTGCTCGACGATGTTGGCGAAATTGAGTTCAGTACGTGCGCTGCGCCTCGCTGTCTACTGAAGTGAAAATGAGGACGGCCCGACATCGTGACACAAAAACCTTTCAGTGTAATTAGTTCAGCTTTTTTAAGTTTACCCCGATGTAGATCGATGCAATACTTGCCACGGGCAAGAATAATTGTTTAAGTCGATGGAGCAGTACGCCCATATTGTTTATATAAAGACACGTGTGCTCTAACATCAATATGCATGTGTACTCGCTTAGTATGTTCGCTGATAGTTTTGAACTGAATACAAATCATATTTCAAATGCATCGCTTGCGTTTTAATAAGTTAATACCTTCTCAGAACTGTCAATTTTGTTTCGGCAGTGACAAATAAATTTCTCTATGTCAAAAAAGCGAGAAGTATCTTGAACCCACGTGCTTTCTGCAAACAAGAAGCTAGCATATTACAACAACCGACGCAAATTGCATGTCCTACTGGAGCTTACGACGTAATGAAGCAGCCTTTGGTAATGCCGTCAATTAAGTAATAATGTGACCGGTACTGCTTCATTTGCTCTTTTTGCACCTCATCCAACTTGGATAAAATGCAGGAGCTATGACTCTTCTGGTATTTTTACTGTATATATATATTCCGGAAATTTTATGACTTGAATACAGAATAAAATTCTAAAACATAAAAACCGCTTGCACCGCTCCGTATAGATGTGACTGAGGGATTACTACTTTATTTAATTAGTGGCCGATAGTGCTGTAGCGTGATTCCAATCAGATGACTACGCCTCTTGTTTAGACCTACAAGACGTCATTCTACACCCAAGAGTTTGAACCACTTATCTCTTCTGGGTGCCTGGATGACATATTGAGCACACAGGTGTAAAGGCAACGGAAGGAAGCTTGTCGTCCCTGTAATGAGCACTTGACAGGCTTCCCAGCTGTTATGAGCGTTTTTCTGGACTGTGTCTATAACGCCTGGATTATATTTTTTTCATATCTGAAGGAAGCCTGGTTGTTTTTTTCCTCTAGACCCAAGAAGTCTTAAGGTAAGTCTTTTTTGTGTTATGATTTTCAGATGCTAGTTTGTCATGTTTACATGACCAACATTCAAATTCCCCATTTGCGAGATTCAGTGGTTCAGGAGAAAGTTAAAACAATATTCAAAATGCAAGAAAACTTGAACCGAAACATCGATTGAATTCACTACGAAGTTCAACAGACACTAGACTTAAGGTACGAGCCTCTAAATTTCGGAAGCTCCACTCGCGCTCTGCCCGGAGAGCTGATGACCGTCACCCAGCCTTTTATATTAGAAATATTGTGGTTCTGACTATGGTCACTGACAGTTTATAAACGCTTTGTATGCCCCAAAATGTCGCAACTTCTTGATTCGCGATTTGTATTTCGACGTTCTTATCGGTTGATAACGTAATCTCATTGGTTGGGAAACGATAATAAGGTGCTTAGAACGTGTTACTCCTATTAATTTATCAATGTCCATAGTCAAACTGAAAAAACAAATAAAGATTTGTGCTAAACTAACCGTCAAGATTGATAGAGGCAGTGAAATCAGCAACTTGTTGTTTTGTGTGAGCGGCATTCGCTCCGGATTATTATTTCTACTCCACCGTTACCACGCGGTTATCGTCAATACCACATATAAGGTTCTACGTTTTAATCAACCACAAGCTTCTGCATTACACTTTTGTTTGATAAACAGGGTGTCGAAGAAAAATGGCTGCATCAGAGCTGTCATTTCTGACTAACCGGAATAGAACCCAAACAGATATCGAACATCTTGTTGGACCCGAGCAGGAACGAAACATAAGTCTTATTTATCGTTCGCTAGTTTACTGAAAGACGGTTAATCAAAACATTTTCTGAGTCTATGCGCCACGTCTGTATTTGTCGGTAATTGCGCGAGGCCATGAGTTATATTCTGACGGCGTCGACAGCAACCTATATTGTTTAACTCTCCCCAATAAAAAGAAATAAAGCACATAGTTAATAATAAGTAACTTGCTTCCAGTTGCCCTAAAGATTCGGACGCACCGAGACCCTTTAAGACACTTTCTTTACAAAACAGTAGCACGGACCAAGCTTGAATATGCAGCCTTTATTTGGGATCCCGCTACCACCTACTATGTCGACTCACTCGAAAGTATTCCAGAAAAAATGCGGACGCTTCATTATGGCCAATTATAACCGCAAAGAAAGTGTGACGTCAATAAAATACACTTTACTTCTACCAAGTCTTGCACATCGCCGGACAATTGCTAGCATTTGACTTTTTCAAAAAATGTTCCACCACAACCCCGCACTTATAAATCAGTTAATCATCCTACCGTTATTCGCTTCAGCTCGTTTTGATCACCGTCACAATGTAGGCGTTCCTTCTTGCCGCTATATCAAATAGTTTGCCTAATTTCTCTTGAGAGTTTTAAAGGAATTGAACCAGTTGCCTGTATCCATTGCATCAATTGACAATTCTGTTCGTTTTTGTTCAAGTTTAAGTAACCGTGTTTTCCCCCTTCTTAACTTTTTGATTATTGTTTGTTTTTGTCGTTGTTCCGTTTTGTTTATTTTTTCACCACTCTCCTCTACAATGTCCATATAACTGAGGGCAAATAACTAAATAAATGAATAAACTAGAGCCTACTGGATCCCGTGCAGTATATGTTGATGAAAACGCATGTCTCATCAAGATAATGTCATAGCAAATGTTTGCACGATGTGTGATGCGCCACGTGTTCAAGTGTGAGAGTGATACCAATCAAGATTATATAATGTAGACATGACAGTTTCACGTATAAAATCATAGCTATATCCCAAACCTGAGCTCCATACATGGATGATTACGAAGCACTTTTGTTTTTTGGCGTGTGGTCTTGAGGTGAACCTGCAAAAACTTTTGTTTCAGGATAATATACAAAAGAAGAGGAAAACAAAACGTTAATATAGATAAAAGAGAAAAACAAAAACACACAAAAACTTGAAGAGAACGGTGACGTGAGAGTTGAACTGGATTGCGTGGTACAGCCTCAAGATAGTGAAAAGAAACGATCGAGAGTTGTTTTTTTTTTTTCGTAATTGTGACAGTTTTTTTTTTCTGTTTCTTCCCGTGATAACATTTCACTCGTTTCTCTGGGGTTAAACTTTGAAAAACTTTATTTCAGCACACGTATGTTGCCCTGCATTCCTCACATTTGAGGCTACTGAATAGTTTCAGTTTGGGGTTATTTAATAGATGAAACCACATTGATTTACACCTTAAATCTCCTTGCAGGATTTGAAGGAAAGTGTGGCTATTTTTATGAAATGTGCGTTTTTATTAATATAAATGCGTTTATAGAATATTGCCAAAGGTTTTGAAAAGAAAGCACATGTAAATAATGCAAAAAACAGATTCCTTTCCTTAGCGAGATATCCAGCCCTTAAGTTTAGAGCAGTGCCCCTGCAAAGGAAATTAGTTTGTTTCATTTTTTTATTGCGCATTACAATGTTTGATTACGTTGACAAAACGCTTCGAAAGAAAGCACTAAAAAGATAGAGGGAAGTTGTTATACCGTAATTATAGTGCTCTTAAGGCGTAAATTTCACTGTACTTACGTTTATTTCAAATATTTCTAAATTCTTCCAAATGCCGTGTTAATGCGCATGGGCGCTGATAGACTTTTAAAGTCGCTGACCGACGTGCACGATGGGACACTACGCCGTCGCATTTTAAATTAAATGGTCCCGCCTCGCGGACGCTAGCGCAGGCTACAGCGCTTATTTCGACATTGCGGGCTAAAAATGGCAAAATTATCCTCTTGACAAAAAAAAACGGGCTTACGGGTTCGTACTTTTTGTAAAAGGCAAGAAAGGGGTCATGAAAGTTTTTATGCTTTTCTGTTCGATTGCAACATAATGTTTGTTGTAATATAAGAGGTCAACAGGAACATCACAATTCTTATGTCACTTTGTTGTCGTGTTGTCTCTTCAACAAAATGCCAGGTCAGTGCGAGAGACACCCTACCTCGGATGTTTATCTAATGAATCGCACTGCGGCATTCTGATTCTCCTCTTATACTTTATTTCATGAACAGCATGTGACTGTAATAATGGCAAATGTGTATTTATGATCGTTATACATTTGTGCTTGTTGACCATAATTTAATATTGGCGTAACTTTGTCCCTTTAGTTTGTCAGGTCTGTTAATAGTTGTCTACCTGTCACATTGGCAGAGGCTCAAACAACTGCACCCCGGACGATATTAGTCCTTATGGCCTGAAATCTGTAGCACTTCAAGGGACAGCTTTTGGCAGACTGTATTTTATTAATTTTGTAGAGTATTTCGTGTATAGCGTGCATTATGTAACGTCATGGCCAAGAAGCGACCGCGTTCAGTCTTAGGCTACCCCTTCTTTTCGTCGATCAGCGTTCCACTGGCCCGTGCTCTCAGAGAGCAGTTCTTCTTCGTGGCGATACCGGCAATCATCACACTATCCCCTTCGCGAGGAAGTTGCCGTCCCGGAACTAGGCTTCTCACGCTAGAGGCACTCAATCGCGATACCGCGCGGGTCGACTCAATGTTTCTCGTCGCCGAAGGACGTATCGCTCTTCTGGCTGTGCCTCCTGTGGCACGTCTACGGGCAAGTTCATTGGAGTGGCGTCATCAGGGGGCAAGAGAACAACGACAGGAAGTTGATCGTCGTCCAGGAGGTTGGCATCGTTCGCTGGCGGCGTATTGTGCTGGCCTTCGACAGTGCCCTGGTGCCCGTTTTCTTCTGCTTGGTTGTCAACGTGAAGTTCGATGTCGAGGATGTCTAACAGAGGTGGGTTCTCAAGAGCGTCGGCCAGTTGCGGATCATGGGCTGCTTGTAACGGTGTTAGACGTTCGACCGCATCTACGTACACATCAACTTCACTATCTATTATGTCTGGGTCGTCGGGGACTGCAGAGGGAGTAGGAGCCGGGTCATTATCTTTGTTTTCTGTGATGATTATATCGGGGAAGTCTTTGAGTGCTGGTGCAGGTGGAGGCAGGTCGTTATCCGTGACGTGTGATAACGTCCTGGCAGGCATCAAGACTGGCTCCTTCCCATCGGCTACCCGCTTCAGACGGTTGTGGTGCACAACCCGCCGCTTTATTTTTCCTGTTTCTTCCTGGATTATGTACACGTTGTTAGGTTGCTTCTTGAGGACTACATATGAACCCAACCATGACAAATATAACTTCAAGGACTGTCCTCAGGCTACAGCGGGAAAATGTAGAAGAACTCTGTCGCCAGGTTCATAGCCTTCTTCACTGGTCGTGCTGTCGTAGTGGCGCTTCTGTGCATCCTCTGCCTTCATGTCGTTCACGATTTTGTGTTTGCGAGCCTTTTGTAATGTTGCCAGTAGACGTGATGCTTGCTGTTCGTAACCGGACGTCGACGCCATGTCAGTATGACCGTGCACGTAGCGCAGCATGTCAGCTGGGATATTCATGTTTCTACCGAAGAGCAGATAATGAGGACTGTAACAAGTGTACTCATGTACGCTCGAGCGATAGGACATCATAACGAGAGGGAACTTGATGTCCCAGTCAGTCTGTGTCTCATTGACGTATGCACTCAAGCTGTTCATCAGCGTGCGATTGCATCGTTCGACCGATCCGTCCGACGGGGGTGGTAAGGGGAGGTCCTTGTCTTTCGGATGGCCAAAATTGAGCGCATTTCTACAAAGACGTTGCTCTCGAAAGTTCTGCTGTGGTCAGAGTGTAATGCTGATGGCATCCCGTAGCGACTGAAGAAGTTGTGGACGAGGCTGTTGGCGACCTCTTTGCTTTCTTGAGTCTTCACAGGGAACGCTTTAACCCATCAAGTAAACTAGTCGCTCACCACCAAGATGTGCTTGTGGCCTCTTTCCGTTGTTTGGAAGGGACCAGTGATGTCAAAAGGCCAACGCGCTCAAAAGGAAAGGTTGCCGCTTCCTGAATCAGTGGTGCTCGTGGTCTGGGGTTTGGTGCCTTACGAGACGAGCACTTAACACATCTCGAGCACCAGTCGGCTATACTTGGTGCCATTCGAATCCAGAAAAACCGTTCTGCGGCCTTCTTCAGTGTTTTGGTGCGCCAAAGATGCCCGCCCCCGCTGCATCATGAACGGAATTTAGGGCCAGCGGTATCCATGTATCGGGTATCACGGGAACGGTGGTTGACTCTGGTATTTTCGCCCACATGAGGCAGCCGTCAATCTGGCGACAGGATATTGGCAGGTGGAGATGTCGACGGGGTCTCGAGAGAAAACAGCATTTGCAACACATCAAGGACTTCTCGAATATAATGTTCTTCCATTTGGGCTGTGCAACGCTCCTGCGACGCTTCAACGGTTGATGCAAATGATCGTAGGTAAATTTGACTTCTGTGTCTGCTATCTCGACGATCTTTTAATCTTCAGCAAAATGGAAGCCGAACATGTCACGCACCTTCCACAAGTTCTGAAGGTGTTGAGAAATGCAGGTCTCAAGTTGAAACTTTTAAAGTGACGCGTCTTCAGCAACAGCGTTTTGTACTTTGGCCACAAAATTTCGGCTACGGGAATCGGAACTGACGAGACCAAAACAGAAAAGGTCTCGAAGTGGCCACAGCCTTTAAGCGTTGAGGATCTTCGCTCGTTGATAGCATTTGCCTCGTACTACCCAAAATGTGTTGCAAACTTGGCCGGCATTGCGGCCCCGTTTCACAAATTGCTGGAGAAGCAAGTCAAATTCGTCTGGACACCACAGTGCCAAGACTCCTTCGAAGAGCTGAAACAGCGCTTCACAAACTCTCCAGTTCTGGCGTTTACAAATTTCGACCTACCTTTTATCCTCGACACGGATGCAAGTGAAAACGGTATCGGCGCGGTACTATCCCAAGTACAGAATGGGAAGGAAAGGGTAATCGCCTATGGCAGTCGTACCGTCACGAAGTCTGAACGTCGCTACAGTGTGACCAGGAAAGAAATGCTGGCCCTGGTTTATTTCGTCCGTTACTTTAGGCACTACCTGCTTGGACGGCTCACCTGCAGGGCGGATCACAGCGCGCTTCTTCTTTTTCGTGGCGATGCCGGTGATCATCAAAATTAGTTAGGGATGCTCCAATTTTTTTATAATTACAATCATTGATTTGTCCGCAATTTATGTACATAATGCCACACGATGCAAGCACATGTACATCCAGTTGAAGCTTGTGCATTCGAAAAAGTTAAACTAAACGCTGGCAAAATGAAGCTTACGTTTTATACTTCAAAGAGAAGCGGTATTGACTATTTAATTTTTTTTCGACTTCTTTTTTGTTATTTCCGATTTTTAAATTTTTTATTTGCGCATTTTAAACAATTTGCAGGTTTCCAATTTTGCAAAAAAGTTGTTTCAAGTAATACGAATTGCTTCTCAATCTACGTAAAGTGTGAAATCACATGCATGTGTCTCCAATTTAGCGCTGAACAAACCCATTGTTAAGTTCTCAGTTGTGTGAAGCATTTACAAATTGACTTAATCCTGCATTTCAGAGAATATGCCGCATCAAATTGGGGTTTGCTTGGGTAGATTGATGGGTAGTTAAATTATCATTGTCAACGAACACTGTCTTGGTGCTCCTACAACAAACGTTTTGTAGTTTAATAACTTATATTGGTTTTATTTCTGTAAAATAGTTGATGCGCTTTTGGATTTCAGGTGTTTAATTATTGGTTGCCACAAATGAATGTTACATTGCCACTTTCTGCCAGATAAACATTGACGTCGTCTCCAAGTACACGTGTCTTTCTTTTCCAATAATATTGTTAAGTTTTATTCAGACAAAGCCATTCCCTGGTAGGATTTAGAAGGGGCTTATCTGCGCTTGTTACGACATGTTCTTGGTGTATCTCACTTCTTTAATTTTAATATTTTGTATTGTTAGACCTACTTATTTTTTTTACGCTTACGTTCGTAAGTATACTCCAGAACGCCGAAGGTGACACAATGAAAGCAATTATAAAAATATTTAACGTTTCCGCTCTTTAGCGGGATGCATCTTCAGTAAGGAAAAGAGCAAAATGAGAGCAGCGCTCCGATGTTCAACTATTTAAATACAAAATTTCCATACAGATCCGGCAGGGGTCAAAATATTTTGTTCGCCACCCATGAGTCTATCTCGTGTTGGTTACTCTGAACGAACCATGACTCTAGTAGCTTTCTCGGTCCCTCCCTTCTCTCCTTCCCCAGGGTCGACGCAATGTCAAAGCCAAACGTGTGGCCTGTGGTCCGTGCGTTTTCAACGAGTTCGCACTTGAAACGGGTCGCTCCCGTGGCCTTAGCGACGTCCCGTGCATGTTCTTTTAGACTTGTTTTTCTTCTTCGCCCCGTCTCTCTTATGTAGGACTCATTACATTATTTGCACTGTATACTTGGTAGATCCATACATGTACAAGTTACTCAAAAAAGTAATTAAGTTACTGAGTATTGACGTCAAAGTAATTTGAGTAGAGTAGAAATTACTGAAATAGAAAGTAACTTAGAAAATTACTAATTACCGTAAAAAAGTAGCGACTACTTTTGACGTTACTTTTGAAGTTACTTTTATATGTTTTTTATGGTAAAAGAGAGTACAGAGGTTTTGATCCGTTGGCGAAATTGTGCTAGCCAAATATAAATCGGCTTGTTTTTTCACAGAAATGCTTTAATAGGTGGTTCTCCTTCTGCGTGCCTAATTGTTTTGTACTTTCTTGTTCGTTTGGTCAGTGATGTACTGCGAATGTGTAATTTCTACTTAGAGGTTTAGCACTGTCTGAGCTTGATTTTCTAGACAATATTTGCTTGTTTACAGTGTTGCGTGAAGCGCATCTAAAAAGTATTTGAAGTAAAGCACAAAGTGAATTAGAGGCTAGGAACTTCAAGTTAAGTAGTAAGTACACCGGGTGCAATGTACCTGAGGTTACGTATAAAAATGCAATATATTTCAAGGTTAAGTACAAGCACATTTAACACAATCTATCATAATGCCCTCTCATTCTCTATACAGTGTTTTTTTTTACTGGTATGCATTGCTTCAACGGTAATCGGAGGTGAATCATTTTTTACGGAAATGGCAGTAAATATTGTATAAGGTCAAGTCGCCACAAAGTGGTTGTTTTACCCTCGCTGACGAGCTATTTGACACAACCAACTTATAAGGCACTTAGTTGTGTCGGTCTTCTAGCCGCCATTACTTCACTCAGAGAAATGACCAGATGGCGTCTCGAAAGAGCGCGTTTTCACACGACGATACGCCATTCTTTTTTTCAAATTCGGAGAATGTACATTGAAGTCGGGAGTTTTACTTTTCTCGGAAAATATAAGTACATGTTCAGACAATTTACTTCAAGTAAAGTAAAAATTTTTAAACAGTAGTACTTTGAGTATTATGTACACAAACTACTTCCCAACAATGCTTGTTTATTATTTCTTATATAAAAACGTTGGGGGAATTACTATAGATCTCTTGAACGGTCTTTGAATATTTGAAGATCTGCATATTCTGAGTTTTGGGAGGAAAGGCAACGCAAAGGGTAATCTTGGCGTAGCCCTTTAGGACTGCGATTCTTCGAGTACAGCACTAACTACGGAAGCACCAGATGAGTTTCGGAGCAGGTGCTGCATTTTGTTGCCTCCCCTCCTTTGAGTGAGGATGCAGTGTTTGCACCTCCTGTAGTGGGCGAGAATTTGTATGTTTGGGGACGGGACCAGCCCTTTCTCCAAATGGGTCAAGTCTCCTTGAGCTTCGGGACACAAAGAAACGCCAGTCTTCGGCGCTAATCCCGCAGTTACTCGGCCTCTCTTGCGTCGTGTCTGTCCGCTCCCCGCGCCTTGTAGCTGTCGTAGCAGTGTTGGTGAGGGGGGGGGGGGGGTCTTGTGAAACTTTTGGGGCGGGTTTCGGACTTTCCAAACCACTTTCTTTCCCATCCACCTCTCCTACGCCACATGCTTCACCCTCTTTGCAGAATATCAGCTGATCTTCCAACATATTATCTCTTTTGTGCAGGAATGTTTGTTCATAGGCAAAACAAACATTAAAATTCGAAAGTAATTTGAAACTTGAGTGGAAGTCACTCACAAAAGTAATTAAAGTGAACTACTAATTACACAAATAAAATGTAATTGAAAGTTACAAAACTACTCAGAAAGGTAGTTAAACTACAGTAACTTGAGTAGAGTGGTTCAACTACGTACAAGTCTGGGCCGTAGATCATCTCCGTTAACGTCTGCCATATTCGTTTTTGCTTTTATCATGCTTATTGTTCGTGTTCCGCGCAAACAATCAAGAAACATATCAGTTAGCGGGCCTAGTGTACTTATTCCTAAACAATAAAATTTGTTGGGTCTAGTATATCCATAAATTTAATAGGATATTGTATATGTAATGGTACCATGCATTTCAGCCGATTCAAAACGGCGGGGCATAGACACTGACATTGGTGGTCCCAGTGGGACTATATTTCTCGCAACGCTTTGATGTACACAAGGAAGCAGATAAACATATCACTGGCAAGGTTTGTATCTAGTGTTTTTTTTTCCACGAAAATGCTGGTGTAACGCCTAGAACAAAAAAAGAAATTTAGTTGACGAGAACTCATAAATCTCAACGCGTCACGGCAAATTGAATACGACTAACCATTCGTGTCCATTCTTTCTCCACTTTTGCGTTACTCTTTCTCGTTTTTTTCTTTCTTTCGGGATTACCGATGTGATTTCTTGCGATTTGCCACTTTATGCTCGCGTCATCCTCTCTCTCCCCTTCACGATATATGTTGCAATTTTAGGGTTATTAAAACATCCTTTATGAAACTATTCAAAACTATTCTTAAGGGGATGAATTACCTCACCAACAAAACTGCGACTTAAAGTATTCAGGGCTCCTTCGGAGCCATTATGAATTCGCTCTATTATTCAGGAATTCAGATGTGAAGATGTTGGACCTTTTTTGAACTGAGAATCAGCGCCTGTAGCCATTGAGAGGAAACAAAGCATACCGCAGCCCGCAAACCGAAGTATCCGCTTAGCTTAAACGTATTCGAGACTGAATCATCTAACGCTTGGTCTGTGTAGGGTTGTCATTTGTGGCTTTTATCACGAACTAGTATACATTGTCTTGAATTGTATTCGGTTTATATAATTGCAAGATACAGGGTCATTGGCTTCTAATTGTGGCACAAGTTCTTGTAGAACGAAAACGCAAAAAAGTAGAAAAACAACGTATTCGACTTTTCACAATCTCTTTCTTACGCTATTTTGCATGAACTTATATGCCAGTTTAAACACCCTAAAGGACTCTTCAGCTGCCGCGCTTGTATTTACTTTATAGAAGAAAAAAATCGGAGACGAAGAAAACATGAAATAGTTCCTAATTATATACCATAACCTTAACAACTTCCTTATTTTCAATCGTGTTTTATTTCACTATAAATTTGCTTCAAAGCACCGCCTCAAGAAAATTTAGACACTAAAGATGCAAAAGAAAACTAATGTTTATTTGAATTGAAATAGGGAGATAAAGATCCGTTGTTATGGTTCTAAAATATTTTCGTCGCCAAACCAGATCTTCAATCAGATAAACATGCTTGCTAGCTCTGAGTCAACATACGTCCTTTCATAAGTTAATGATTCCGCCGTTAAAGCAGATAAATTGTTCGTATATTATCACCAATCTCTTGTTGGTCGAGCAAACGAAGGTGCAGCCGTAAAAAATCTTTTTTAAAATAAATAAACAAAAATGTAATATTGTTCTGCGGGGAAGAGACCCTAGTTCTGAAAAATATCGCAATTGCGCTACGGGCTACTGGGTCGACCGATGCCACCCGCAGCGAGCACTCGAACTACTTTAAAGTGAGTTCAGTTTTGGAAATGCTTAATTCTACGACACAGTTTACTGATGTGCGGTGTGCGTTAAATATAAACATATAGGATAACATTAAGCGTGTTTTTCCTAGTATCTCGTTTTCCTTTATTGATTTAAGGCAATGAAAAATGCTGTTTTAACACTGTGCATGGAAAAGAGCTATATTACGTTTTGTTTATTTTTTCTTGCAGGCAAAATTTCACTGTTCAGGAGCACATTGCTTTAAGACCTCAACGTCATCTAGGTGCACATATATCTGCGTAGGCGGAACAACATTGTCAGAAGGTTCTTATACATCAGTTCACTAATTAATAACTTTGCTGAAGTATAAGCTTACGGTTTTTATAATGTATAATAGTGACGTTTGACTTACTATCAGGGCATATACATGGGTTATAATTGGAATTTAAGCTCCTTGATCTGCACCCAACGTTGAAGTTCTAAATGACAATAATTGATGGTAATAAAATAATGTTAGAGTACCGTTCTACACTGTTTCTGCCAAGAGCCTGTACGTATATAACGAGAGTTGATAGAGTAGCAGAAGGTTCAACCTGATTTACGAGCTGATGGCTTCATGCAAAAAGAGCACTTGGGACATCGCTTTGTGCGCTCGAAATAATGCGCTTGAGGCAGTGTTTTTTTTTTTTCTTTTTGACGCACTGAAATGTTTATAAGAAACAGTCGGCTGATTGAATAACCTTTTTCTCGTTTCTGAACAAATTACAAACAACCTGATAAAAATACGTTAATAAATAACGAAGTCTTATCAAATATATGTGTACTACCTTTACGTGTACACGTCCAACGCAGACTCATGGCCCTTGTGTAATAAACAATACAAAATCGAAATTTAGTTTTCGAAAAAAGAATTGCATATTCAGAAAACCGTATATTTTCTGGTAAGTTTTCTTTTTTTTAACCTTGATACAATTAGTTTGTTTATCGAGTCTTCTGAAGTAAATTAAATATCTTGTCCTTGAGAACGTTCCTATTCATAGTGAGGTGCAAATTGCTCCAGACAACCTCGTCACACCATGCAGATAATAAAAAAAGGAACCCTGTCCTTCGATGCACCACTTAAATTGGATTTCCGCAATCGTCGCTTCGAGCACAAAACAGTAAAGTTTGCTTAGAGTAAATAGAGACTAGTGAAAGCTTACAAAAGAGTTCATTATTTCCCGTCAGTGTTCTGTTTGAGACCTCTTATTGAAGGAACTGCTTGCCCATGTCTTTCTTAAGTGCTCTACCGAGAAATCTGAGATTGCTTTGGCAGTTCATTATCTTCCTTTGCAAAAAGCTCCCCAGATTTCATCAGTCCATGTATCTGGCCCCGCGGGTGCCCGGGAAAACTACCACAAAATATACGCAATGACAAAGAACGACAGTAACAGGGCAAAGGGTTTCGTCCTGTTTCAGCCTACCTTCGTTCTTGTCTTTATTTCGGTGTAGTTTCCGTTTACGTGATGAACCAACTGCCCCACACCTCCACTTTACCGCTGATGCCTTCTGTTCTATTGCAAAAGCCACCTCGCACTGCACTGTCAAACTGCGAAGAATAATTCATCACATACTTTACATATTTAGATGAATTGATTCCTGAGCCAGTTGGTTGATCGACATAGTGAAAAAAGCGCAACATCAAAAGGTACCCCATGATTTTGCTTGTTTTGTAATACTTTTATAGCTTAAACGGCGTCTTGTTTATTAGAAATGGTAATAAGGTAATTATTGTTTAATATATATATTTTACGTGAGGTTATAGAGCATAACCTTGATAGCAGGAAAGTACGACTGTACGTTAGGAATTTCACTCACATATCTCACAGCCATTTGGCAATCAGAAATTTTGGCATAGCACACACGTCGTCCAGCACCTTAGACGGTAAAAGTGTGTTATTCGACAGTATACCATTGTTGTCAAGCGAAAAAGTAAAATCTCTTGTTCACAGTGACCGTCACGCGCCTTCTATCTTTTGTAAAGGAGTGTAAAAGTCCGCAGAACCAGGTAAAATAGGATTATATTTCAATTACAGTTTGTTACGAGCAAGGGACTCTCAATGGAGTACATAAAAATGAGAACACGCAATGTGACGCGCCAAGGAACGACGTGCTTTTGCGGACTTTCGGATTCGTCAACCAAATATCTTACTCAGCAACTTTAGACGCTCTTTTCGTTATACAAACTCAGCTCAGGGGACAGTTTGTCGGTGCATAGTTAAGTTTCCAGAATTTATATATGGCTTAATTACTTGTTGCCTCCGAATATGTTTCATAAAAGGTGAATTTTCTATTATTATTTAAAAAAGTATTAAAAATGAATAAACCACTGTTCAGCGGATTTTTTCTTTAATTTATATTATTTGTAGTTTTTTTAATACGATTAATTATTAGTTGTTTTAACTTATGCCCTCATCAGTCTTTACACTACTTTTTCAAATTGTTTTACCATCATCTAGTAAATACCTCTAAAAGCTTTATTAAAAATGAACTACACTAACCGCTCCTAGTGTATGAGCCATGCTTAACTTACGCATAAATTGTATAGTGTGATATTTTACTAATTTTTATTCACTAACTTAGAAAAAGTTATTGCCTTGCCCTAAGTGCATGCGCAGAATCCACAAATTCCGAATGTGGATTCTGCAGTGCGTATTGAATGTGTATTTATGTACAATGCGATTTAACAAAAAAAATGTTTTAAGAGAGACTTGAAACACACAAAAAATATATATATATATATATATATTTATTATAGTGCTATTGATAGTGGTGGCCGTAAGTTTAGAAGTTTAAAGTGAATATTAGCTAGTTAATTAGCCAAAATCCACTTATAAACTACTGAAATATTCGCCTTAGCTGCTACATTTCAATTAAAACGTTGTTGCAGATCCGTGAAACATGTCACGCCTTTTGTAAAACTTGAGGCATATTAACCTCTCTTGCGTTTTATTATCTGGCAAATGTAAGTCATAAGGCGAAGGGATACCGAAACAAACCTGCAAAACAGTGACGGGAAGTGACGTCAGTCTCTGCAGTGGTTCCGTGTAGCCAAGTATTGTAAGCTAATGCGACAGCGTGACTTTATCTAGGTGTCACGTGGACGGAGATATGGCCCACCACTCACTGATGTCTTCTCGGACGCCCAGCTTTCGGCGACACAGTTGTAGTTTCGGTATGTCAGACCCCAGACAACTTAACTTGGTCACTGCACTGCGCCGACGAGAATTTGATTGACATCCTTCCATCAACTGCGATAGCAGATTAGGACAACTAGAAGCAAATGTCTGGTTAAAATGTGTCAAATAAGATGGAAGTTTTAAACGTTAATGGGATTCTTTTAGGTAACTACACTCTAATAAAATACCTGGGGGTCTACTTACCCGCAAAACACTCAAAAAGCCAATCTCTGCGATCGACAAGATCAGCTCAGCGAATGATAAGACGGAAAATACGTTTAGACCTGAAAATTAAGTCTGGCATTGCGCAATGCAAAGTGTGATGCTTGTATTGCATAATGCCGCAATGCAGACTTAATTTTGATGCCTAAACAGATGCTCCGCCTCATAATTCGCTCAGCTGATTTCGTAGATTCAAGAGATTGGCTCTGCGAGTCTTTCGCCGGTACGTAGACGCGCATTCATTTTTAAAAGTGTATGTGTTAATTTAACATTTTTATTCGTAAACCGGTATCCACCGCTGTCGAAAATTTTAATTTGACCAAACGATGTTTCGTAATAAAAATGTCTTCTTTGTAAAAGAAAATGTTCTCAGTTGTTGGGAAAACAGCCAGCATACAGGGTGTTTTAGCTAAATTGTGCCAAGTATTCAAATAATTTTTGCACGGCATGCGCGTAGAACAAGTGCAGTATTGACTCATATTCCTATTTACCTGGTCAATATTTTTCGGCGATGTGCCTCACTGGCTAATCAATACAAATCAATTAACAAACATTTACGTATTAAAATAGCGCGAGTTAAAAGTAAAATAATACGTTATATGTGTAAATTCGTGTTGTGTGTTCCTCGTATCTATTAGCTACTTTTGCTTATTAAAATATGCATTGACTTTTTTCAATAGCCTGCGAACAATACTGTGCCTGTTGAACAAGTGTAGAGTGCACCAGCTTGTTTTACATTTTTTTTGGCAAAGTTAATTTAAAGATGATAGGGCAATTAATGCAAAGGGAAAGCGAGCCGGACAAAAATGACGAAAAAAATCCCTGGAGAAGGGGAACAAGGAGGACAAAAGGCAAACACAGACCTTTCATTTGCAAAGCAGAATAAGGAAAACTTTGGACCGACAAAGTTCGCACGAAAAAGGTCGTACAAATTATTTACTCTGCTCCGTTTCTATGTGTGCATCTACATTGCATATATGGACGTCGTAAAGGAGTAGATCGAAACGAGGTGACATTAGATTAATTTTACCACAAAAAAAACTTTGACCTTCGGGCTGTGGTCATTTAACGCTTAAGATAAGCAGGGGTGCTTTAATATGTTCAAGTTTCTTGCTTGCTGCATGGTTTCTCGGTGGTCTTATTGATTAATGATGCGATCTCATTGGGCTATGTTCCAAATCTTACCCGAGTAACCTGTCTCCTACGTCAGCGGGTAATACCACGTGACATCGCGAGTAAAACGATCCGCGACTCGATTTTAGAACGGCCGGGATAATCACCTGGATACTACGCGGATTGGCTTCGTCTCGGGCTATGGCAAAAAGAAAACATAGCAGCGATGGCGGAAAATAGCAGACGATATCTTTTGATCATGGAGAAACCACTTTTTCTTTGACAGTGACGACGCGGTTTTCTCTTGACATGGCTCCATCAGCTCCTTTTGCTCACCTTCCTTTTGGGCTCTATATTGAGATAAAGATTACTAATTCCTTTCAGTTAGACATCAACATTTTTGTTTTGATTAATCTGGGTGATCGCTGTAAGTATGTCCAGGTGCCATAAACAGCCTCGACTCATCGTAATTAGCACCGATTACGTTTTGCGGATATTGCTTCCACACGGTAGAGCGGTAGAGCGCATGGGGCTATTCTCAACAGTGATATGTGACTTACGTTCGCTTTGACGCGAATATGATTATAAAATCACAAAGAGGACTTCGAAACCGCCATAGACAATTTATTAGGGAGGGAAATGTGATGGGGTTGTTGACTGATCGTATACATGAAATCTTCGCATGCCTTCACTGCTTTACATGCGTTATCCTCTCAGTACACACATTCTGGGGAGAAAGAAAAAAAACCCAAACTTCCACACTATCTGCTGCGTTCGAACATTTTCATCTTCTAACGTAACAATACGGAGTTCCCACCACCGACGAGGATGCGGAGAAGCTCCTGTTTACGCTCGCATTCTGATAATAACAAGTATACCTTCCTGAGGGAGGTACACGGTCTGAATATGGCGCTATCAATTCCTGCGTTGAAAACAGCACATAAATGGCTGCACCTCATTCTTTGTTATTTCGAACGTCTGCCGCCAAAGCCAACTGGAGCAAGCAAGCTGACGGCTGTCAGCGCAGGAAGAAGACGACGAGCAGATCACGTGACGTATTTACTCGATTTGATCCGGCTTTACCCCCGATCGAGGAGGGTAGCCTGAGCAATTACTCCGGAGTAAACAACCCGCTTCTGGACCGCGAGTTGTGACGTCATCGAGTAAGCGCAGTAAGTATTGCAACGCCAAGGTACGAACCCTTTACTCAGGAGTCGGATTGAGTAAATTTTGGAACACGGCCATTGAGTTAGCAGCGATAATAGGGCGTTCGCGTCGCGCCACAACATGTGTTTCTTAGGCTGTAGGTGGCAGGATCCAAGCAACCGATCGAGAGTCGTGATATCTGCGAAGTTGCCAGATCGCTTGGTATTCCTCCTCTAGTCATATATCCATTTTTCCACTCCTGCCGCGCCGGGGAATGTAACGCTATTTCCATCGAACGACAGTAGAGAGTTTTAGGGAACCGTTTTTGCATGTCCGACTCGGTACGATGGGCCCTCAGGTACGAACTGCGCATGCGCTACCGCAGCAGAAGGCTCGTACATGGGAAGTTCGTACAGGAGGACCCATTGTACCGGATCGGATGAGCAACAACGGTTCCCTTAAACTCACGATTGAGTGATCGGTATATAGATCAGCTTGCGATCCTGGCCACAATGCGTCGCGCTTCCAACGCGCTGAGTTAGCAGGAGCGCGCGCTGATTGGCCGACTAGATAATAGATTCGATGTGAGTGACACTGACGTTTACCATGTTTCAGGAACACTACATGCCTTTTATAAATAACCGGTGACACTTTTGCACTGCATCTGTCGAGGCTTTTAAAAAAAGAGTTGTGTTGATGGTGTTTCCTACTGTGAGCTACCATGCGATTTTGCCGCGTTCGTGGTGGAGTTGACTGCGCACGCGGTTGGTCCTCGGAGAAACGAATTTGGAACCCGGTTCCGCCTTGTTTTCTTTTTATCAAATCAATGTTCTTTTAAAAAATCCTGCACCATTCTTGGCTGCTATTGTGCGTTCCGGTTCATACCAGTTCCGAACGTATCGTGCCTGTATAGACAGTGGCTACTCAGTTCCACGGGGGCCGCCACGTTTGTTTTTGCTTACGCCACGACACAGTAGGGGCGCTGCGTTTTTTCGAAGACTACGCTTTTCAGAAACCTTATCACATATCGTAGTGCAACAGCGTCAGAAATAGATAGTCACGATGCTCGAAGAACAATACCGACGTCACGGGTGCTGTAAAAAGCAAAGCTTTTTTTTTTTTGCTCTTCGATATATTTTCTCGACAATATAGGCATTCAAGTGGGATTGTTTATACTGAGGTTATACGACAGAAAAGCCTGTAGTATTTCGTACTACCAGTCTAATTCAGTTGCTGCGTTTTCTTGCCAGGAACAAGACGTTCATTCTTTTTTAAAGGATGAACGATTGTTAAGTTTGAGAGAAACATGTGTTTACCGTGATTTGCTTTCACATATATGTTTTCGTACAATAGTAGAATACACAATGTTTCTAATGGTAATTGCAACTATTGGACCCACCAGGTACTTTAACCTCGGCGTCGGAAAACCATTTTTTTGAATCCAACGCTCTACTACATGCATATTTTTTTCTCAACAGATATACACATGAATAAAATCGGGATGACTTACTATACTTTATTACGGTCTTATACAGTTAAAAGAGAGTGCGGTCATAAAAATAATTTATATATATTTACAAAAAAACATAACATTTCTAATAATAATAAAAAATCCATGCTGTGCCTGACAGATGTTACACGAATAAATGTTTTTCAGACATCAAATTATGAACTCCATTATGACACGGACCAAAAATATAAAATTCCTCTCCCTACCGAAACACCCAGTTTAACATTTTTACTATCTGCAATATGGTTCGGAAATATATCTGGAATTACTTTTGAATATCTGGTGGTCCATACTGCAGAAAACTAAATATTCTCTTAATCGTGAAATCAAGATCTATGCCAGAGGATTTCATGTTCCTACTTCAGAGATAGTGAAATGTTATTCTGGGTTTTTCAGTAGGGTTATCTTTAGTTATGTCGAATAATTAATATCACAGCAAAACTATTTTTTGATAATTACTTAATTGACATGCAACTGCAAATCAAATTCAGTTAGATTATTTTTAAAGCAACATTTTAAAAACATATTCATGTCATCGATTTTCGGAACTCAATTTCATATAAATTGGGTTTTATTGATGCTATATTTTATTACTAGAGGAAGGTGGTAACGAAATAGGATATATATCGTGTGTATTAGTTGTTATTTTAGCTGGATTTGTACGTTTTGGTACATTCCTGCAGCAAACAAACAATGTGATGTTTTGACTCCTCTATATATACTGTCATTGAAACGTTTTTGTTTATATCAGAATAATAAACTGAAGACACCACATCGCATTTCCAAAGCATGTTGGCGAAAACACAACATAGCTATGTTGTGTTTTCTGAGTAACTTTAGACGACCACTGAAAATAATGCGGGTGTTTCTAGCTTATAGACATTGGCTACAGGCTTACTCTTACCTATATGGGTAATCACTTGGTAGAATACCGTTTGGGCGTGTAATATTTTTGAAGCATGCAGTTCGGGTAAATTAATAAGTAAAATAACACTCTTAGGCACATTTTACGTTAATCGCCTACAATATGTCAACAGAAACGGCAAAGATAATATGATTTCTTTATCTTTAATCATTGACCTAATAAAACCTATTTTATAAGATTTTATTTAAATTATCCCCAATAATGAGTTGATAAACGACGCTGTTTTTCCATCTCTGATTTCGCACACCTAAAATACATCTCCCTACAATGCTAATTGAATTTCGCCATACATTCGTTTCAAAGAATAGTGATCCGGCAGCACATCAAAATATCATAACTTGGTTAAGGTTTGCTTGTCTTAGGGCCCAAATTTTGAACTAATAAAGTTTTGCTCCAACGCGTTTGTTAAGAACAATGTGTTTTGTTCCCCAACAATGAAGGAGAATTCCAAGTTTGGCTGTTTTTTGGTTCTGCAAGATAATTTCCAAAGTAACCGACATGAGCGAAATATGTCTCACGAGAACCAAATAACTAGCAATAAAGCCTAATTCTTGCACATGCTAGAGAATATACGTCCAAATATGCCAGGTGATATCCGAACTTCCAGGCAGTAAAGCCAAAGAGAGGCTCTTTATTCGTAAATTAGTGCCAAAATGCCCGGACTAATGCCAAAGGATGTCCACCTATGTTATACCTTGCTTTTTTCCGAATTTCAAGGAACATAATTATTAGGTATAAAACAAAATTTTGGCACTTAGATCTGTGCTATTTGGAGAGCTACGCTTACAAGCGTTGTACTGCAGGGTCAGGGGCCCAACCTTATTGAGAAAACTCATTTGTATGAGAAATTTATGTGTCCAATAAACACATATGAAACATACAATATATATAAGAGCATATAAGAACCATATAAGAACTATATAAAATATATAGGAGCATATAAAGAGCCATATAAGAACTATATAAAATATATAGGAGCATATAAAGAACCATATAAGAAAACTCGTGAAAACTTTCTAAGTTTGTTATATGGTTTTTATATGTTCTGATATATCTTATATAGTTCTTATCTTGTTCTTGTTACTTATATAGTTCTTATATTATTTATATATCTGGTTTGATTCATATATGTGTGTATGGACACAAGACATTTCTCATACTAATGAATTTTTCACTAGGGAAAGGTGTCAACTGTCGCGAAACGTTGTACTCCCCTAACAATTCTAAGATACATGTCTATGTAGAGTGGTGCTGAACCTTAACAAGACCACTCAAATACCCAAGTAGGATATCGTTTTAAATTTTCAGTTATGTGAATGGACATACCCAGCCTACTAACCGTGGTTGGAGGAGGTACACGGGCCGCTCAATTGGCTGAGCAAGTTATGGCCATCTACATATATAAAATAAAAAGCAATATATCCCTGGCGGTTTTGGTCGGTGTGAAATTTTTCGAGTTGGCCCCAAAGATAAGCGAAATACTTGCAAAAAATTGTTTCCCAATAGAAATTTTAAACAAATCCCAGTCACATACAGCTAGAACACTTAACCGTCATGTTGTACAATAACAATTGGCAGAGAACCTTAAGGCTCTCTGCCAATTGCCAGCCGTCACCTGCGCTTTGCATGGGGTGGTACCAACTGGCCGTTTTCGCTCATGACTTATTTCACGTCTATCTTGTTACACAGACGTGTACTTTGAAACCTATGAAGATCATGTTAATGTCAGCCTGATACATCTGGCAACAATACACGGATCTTGTTTTCGTAGTTCCAGCAGGCACCGGGTGGTTCTGCGGGCAGGGAGGTTGGGGTGGTATTTAGAGATTGACAGCGGGGTTCTCGTACTTTCATATTAAAAAGAACACAAAGTTATACATCTTATAATCATGAATGACCTCATTCTGAACTGGTTTATTTCGCACTGTCGCATTACCCTGCGTTCAGTCGGGAAAAAGTCCCGCGTACTCATCGGAAGTCGACGTTGTGGAAAAACTGAGTCCGCAATGTCTTCGGAAATGGCCGTTACTAGGCGTTGGAATGCGGAAGGAATCGATCGTGGGAGGAATGGGACTTCATATTCTTCCTAAATAGGATGCCGCCTACTATAAGTCATAATGTGAAGTTTTGGTCTTTCTGTATTTCATCTCTGCAGCATGTACGTTTGAATCGTGACTGCCTTCCTTGCCTCGGTCAGAAACGTAATCAGACGGTATGCAGTACACATGTAGCACGCTAGAGTAACGCCTAGCTTGGCAGAACGTTGGCAGTCCTAGGGGCCTAACTTGGGTCTAATACGGATTTGCCCCAAGACGTTAGTTTTCCAGTGTTCTTTTCTACGGCGCATCAATGGAATTTCTTTCGCTCTGCTACATAATTGCCAATGTGCCAGACTTTAGCCTAAGATGCAACGTAAGAACAAAATAACCAGAAGTGAAGCATAAATATGATACTTGCTTCGTAATTTAGGCCTAAGAGTTGCTATATAAAAACAATATAACCAGAAGTAAGCCTGAAGTGTGGAACTTGTTTGGCAATTTAGACCCAAAGACAGCGTCGCACTGCAATCATATACACGAACTCATCTCTGTGACGTCACGGCGCGGTCGTGGCGCGTCGGTCGCACTTCCGGTCTGGGGCTGCGGGCAGAAGTCCCCATGCCAGACGTGTATTCCTGCGTTGTTTTGAAAGGAACCAGACAAAAACCTGCCTTGTCGTCAAAAAGCCGCGACTGGGGCAGTACTAAGAGTGTCGAGAAAGGTTTGAAGGTCAGTTTTCACGTGCTCGGTTCGTCCGAGACTCTGGATATGTGCCGTGAAAAGGGAAAAACAGACACCGTCGGACAATGATTGCTTGGGCGGGAAGCACTTTGGGGCTGAATTCACGGATACTTTGTGGTCATCAGATTTATTTGTTTTGTTCCAACATGAACGCCAGAAAACCGTCAAGTTGTGCGGACCACCTGCGGACTACGTTCAGTGCGTCTTCAAGTTCAAACGGCCGCCTGATTGTTCGAACTGTCGTCTGCTCTTTCAAACGTTTCTGCTTGTCGTCTGCTCTCTTAGACGACGCCGGTCCGTAGACCAAATGTTGGCCCGGTACTTGCGATGAGAAGTAAGTGCAGGCCTCAAAAGACTTAAATTTGAAGGTTGGTAAGCAGGCTCGATGTAAACAGTAGATACAAGGAGATGTTGATCATTGTTACCAGTGACCATCACCGACTTGTTATGCCTAATTCAGATGGTCCGATTCTGCTTGCGATTTTCAGCACCGACGTCGACCATCTCAGCTACGATTCACGCTTTTCCAGCCCGAGCGGCGTCGCGACTGAAAATTCCGAGCGAAATCTCTTATGCGAATCAGGCTTTAGCGTACATTCTGCGGCGTCCACGCGGAGATGAATCGCCACATGTCACATTATTCACGCGAAGTTTTGCGGTGTAACGAGCCTCGGTAATTTCGCTGACGCCGCTCAAGATAGTCAGACATCGCCAGGAAGACGCAGAACCAACAATTCGAACGCCGAAAAGGGCAGGGGGACTCACACTGACGCCGACAACATCGCCTTTCAAATGGTGTGTTTATGGGCGACGGCGAGCTTCTTGCCCACACCCCCATCGCGCATGCGCGGCGCCGGTGGCGTCCGGGCTAGGGGCGCTCGGGGCGCTCTGGTTGGTCTGTAAACATGAGTTGGTGTATAGGCTATACTCTGGTATTTGAAGCAGGAGTTTTGGCGAAGTACATGCTGCGTCCATCCTGATTCTCTCCTTAAAAATGACACCAACTAAAAGAAATGTCTAACCTCTATTAATTCACACGAATTTAGGTTTATCGAGCGAAATTCTATTCTTGGAAACTTTAGGAATTTTGATTCCATCCGCACTGCCTTTATGCAAAAAAAAACAGAAAAAAACAGGTATATCATGGGGTTATTTCGTTAAGTTGTTCAACTTGGAAAATTCATCGCTCAGTGTGCTAGGTACAGAAATAGATTTAGCAAATCAAGTTTGCAATACATATGCATTTTCAGTCGTAATGCTGATATGAACAGTGATCGCGAACGTTTCCTGATGCTTGGAATCGAGGTCCGGCTTTATTGCACATTTTCGAAGAAACATTACCCAGCCGATACAAAGGAGACTCTTTTGGTTATAAGCTTCTGCTTGAAATAATGAATCGTAGTGGGAAAAAATTGATATTAAACCGTATGCCGAAACATTGTATGGCGTTAGTCTTATTGTTTCGCGATTTCGGAGATAAAAGAAAATATACCGCGGAACATACCTTTTTGTGCCTATAAAAGTAAATTTAGCAGTGCAGCAATACACACTGCAACCAAAAACACCACCAACACCATTATTAATTTCTGATAAATTTCCATTTGCGATAAAATAAACGCATTATAAATACCCAAAGACTCGGTGTAGGCCAAATTTCATCAATTTATTTTTAATACACAGTTTGTCCTGAAAATGCAAACTGTAGTCACTATTATATTTGTGCGGTTAGACTTGCACACATTTAATGGAGAAGGAAGCAATTCTTAAACGGCTTAAATCTTAAATATATTTCAAGAGCGTTTCGTAAATTCGGTTTATACAGGTCACCAAAAGCTTTTGGTAATTGGCAGCGCTCTTTGTTCCCTCTCCTCCACTTTCATTAAAAATTAAACTTGAAGACAAATTATAGGTCTCGGCATCCATGTGTCGAATACAGATTAGTTTCTGGCATCTAATAAAATATTTCCGTAGTGCAGAGACAATTATTTATTACAAATATATACCAAAAATAAAAAAGTGATTTGAATAAAAAAGAAGAAAAAAGCTTGCCAGATAAACGTTTGAACTCGTCTTGAACTATATGCGTGTCTGAATAAAACAACTCTGATATTTATTTTAATCTTAAGCAGCTGTAGCAGCCTAGCATGAAAACGTCCTTGTAATAATATACGGCTACAAGAAAACTCAACTATTATTTCTAAGATCTCGAAAAAGCTTAAAGAAGTTCACATGTCTATGGCTGGCAGAGTGTTATCCAGAGATGTTAGGTTGGCAAAACTCGCTGATCAAAAAAGTTCTTTAAATTAAGTCGTTCCTTTTTTTTCAATCGGGTGTCGAAAGCGATTCTAGGAAGAGCAATTTCATTAATTTATAAAAATGTGGAGTCAGTGACGACCACTGGCGATCTCCGTTTTATAACCACGCAAAGTCTGTAGTCGTGAGGTACAATCAGAATCAAACTTTACTGGAGCGACCGACCGTGCATTTGTTTCGACGGAGCGATAGCCTAGAGGGAATTAGAGGCAGCCACTTGGTCACGTGGTGACGGGCCCATCTCAGTCGCGGTGGTAGCGGGGTAACCCCCAAGCCTCAGTATATTATTAAAATATTGCTCTAGCAAAAATAACTTAGTTCTTAACATTTTGTTTTACTAGTTGGCCTAATAGAAAGCGCAACTGATAAATAAATGTATATATATATATATATATATATATATATATATATATATATATATATATATATATACCTTTCCGCAGAATTTTCAAAAGCTACCTTAGCCCTCCGCACACTGGGATGTACCATGCTGTCACACGAGAGCAATAAGTGTTACTAACGCCGCTCAATTAACGTCTCTCTCTCAAAACAAAAAAAAAAAAAGAAACGCGCGGAGGAGCGTTCTAGTTAAGTTTTGTTCTGACTGTACATAACATCAAATTAATTGAGTCGTGCGTGTATGTTTATACAGCCTGAAGTTATTCTGCCTCAACGGGCGACTTGTCTCTCAGCTACTGCTGAGCAATTTAACCAGTGCAG